>AWOL01S0001293.1:213720-268490 GCA_000715115.1 Nicotiana otophora
CCCCGACATCAGCAAAGAGGGGATATGCATATATACAATTGAAATTAAGTAGAAACATGTACATCATATGCATATATTTGCAAATTATAGGCATGTAGAGTTTAGCAAAAGTAAAGAAAGTATCCAATGACTGATTATCCAGTCCAAAACAGCAAAATGGCAAAGAAAAGTTGTCTGAAACATCCACAACTAACGACGCAAGAAATAAGTGAGAGTGTTGTAAATCGCCTCCTTTAGACGCTCAAAGCTGCCATTAGCTAAAACTGTCACCCCATCAATCCTGTCATGTACTTCCTTGAAGGCTTTGACTGCGTTTTCTGCAAGTTTGAGAATTTTGACCCTTATCTTTGAAACGTCGGACCCAGTCTCTTTGGAAATGGTATGGATGTCCCCAACGGTTGATTGAGTTGCAACAAGAAGGTCCTTGATGATGGTCAACTTGTTGTAAATATCAGTCAATTTTTCTAAAAGATCAGGATCACCTATACTATGATGGGAAACAGAGGCTTTGATCTTAGAATCAGGCTGAACATTCTTGACTTCACCTTCCTGTTTCTTCACCCAGGAACCCTTAGTACACACATACCCCATACTGTCAAAGGCTTTAGAGTTGTAGGACTTTGAAACAGAGACAAAGGAGTATTCTGAGATAGAGATGTTGTGGACTTCCAAGATGTGGGTGATAGCCATACCATAGGATAGACTGATGGGATCATCAGCACTTTCAATCATGAAGTTTATGACCCATGAGGACAATTTAACCTTAAGTTTGGTCACACGACATTAGACAAGAAAGGTGTCTCGTTAAGAGAAGGTGAAAAATGAGCCAGCGCGAGTAAGAAGAGTAGTTGCAATAATGTGGGCTAGAACTCGGTTTCGAAACTAACATCAATGGGACCTATCTGGTTAGGAAGGGAATCAGATGGACACTCAGCAATACAACGCTATTCTTGATCAAAAGAAATTTCAATGTCGTCAGGACAAGTATTTTTGAAAAGCATGAAAAAGCCAGAGCACTTACACTGAAAAATTTAGTCAAACATAGCACAATCAAGGACAATGAGTTTTGCTAGAACTAGGGATTCTAACTTATCAGGTTTGCTAGAATGAAGATTGGCATTAAACATTCTAACTAACGGTTCATAAACTTTGGGAGGGGGTACAAAGAGGAATTTAGACCATCCTTGGACCTTGAAAAACAAACAAATCATTTACCTTACAATTGAGGGCCTGATGGTAGGCTATAATCTCGTATTTTAGTCGCTTAGTACACTCTAATTTACTACACTTTAATTGAGTTTGAGCTTTAATCGCTAGTGTTTTGTACTAATTACGTGTTTTATGCCTTGTAGAGTGTGATTCCAAGTTAAGGTGTATTTTTGGAGCTAAAATAATTATTAAAAGACTTTGAAGTCTGAGCAAAAGTTCAAGTGTTAAATTGGAATTGCGTTCGGAGGTCGAAAATTAAGGAAAATGAAAGAAAAAAGTTACATAGAGATGAAATAGTGCTTCCACATTGGGCAGGCCAATGTAAGTCACCTAGTGACTATGCAATTCAATGTTGTAGCAGAAGGCAACAAAACCAAAGCCTTTGATGATGAGGCTTAATATCACATGCCTAAAGATGTGAATGACTAGGAGTTGGACAAAATTCCATCAGACAATAACTTTGCCAATTTTTCTGAAGAATCCTACTAACGCAACGCACTGTGCGACGCTCACTGCGCCACATCTGTACAAAATATGCCTGCATCTTCAAGTGTTGATTTCTCTGACCAATCCCACTACCACCCCTCATGGTGCGTCGCCCCATGCGGCGTGCCTGTGTATTATTTACAAAGTATTTTTTCTATTTCGCGCAAGAGAAGGTGGTTTCGTTTGGGCCCGACCTTACTTAGTATAAATATACGGGAGAATGTTTTTGAGAGTAAATTTTGACCATGGGAGAGCATAGAGCTGCCGTGGAGGCCGGGTTTCATCTTTTCTTCCACCAACCTTAGTAATTTTTATGTTTCTTTGAATGATTTGTTGTTTTGCTACCATGTATATGTGGAGCTAAACTTCACGTTCTAGGGTTGTGGTTCTTTCATGACTATTGTTATTCGAATATTGATTTTAATTTCTTAGTTTATTGTATTAGTTTATTTATTCAATCATGCACTTAATTATTTGAATGCTTGATCACCAATTGAATACTATCTATGAATCTAGAATTGAACTCGAAAGTGAGAATTCTAGATTGTATATAGGATTGAGTAGAGCAAGTTCTTGAACCTGGGCATCGGGGAATGGATTCGCGGTTAGGATAGACATATACCTAATTTTCTTGCTTGGTTGATGTACAAGAATTATACATGTGTTCTTGTTAGTTCTAATTCCATAGATATATAGGCGTTAGGTTAGCTTGAATAGGCGAGTAAGAACTCGACAAATTCTTATGATTGATATTAACCTTGTCAACCAATAAGCTAGATAAATTAGCTAGTTAATTTAATTGAAGAATACAATACGAATATTAGATAGCCCATAACCCTATATTGTTTTCAGTACATTGATAATATAAAAATCTACTCTTCATCTGTTCAGAGTTCATTATTTATTTTATTTTTAGTTTAATTACTTTAGCATCATAATTTTTGGGTTTAATCCTTATTTATATAATTAGGATAGTATGATCTAGTTAATAGTTGATAACAAGTCCTCGTGGGTTCGACACTCTATCTTATCACTTTATTACTTGACGATCGCGTATACTTGTATTTGCGTTTGGCCGCAACAAGTTTTTGGCGCCATTGCCGGGGACTTAGATAAGCTATTTCTCTAGATTAGACATTTATATTTTTTATATTTTTAGTTTAGTTAGGATTTTTATTTATTTATTTTAACATGGCATCTTGGAATGAAAATTATTCGAATGATGATTATTCTTATTTTGATGATCCTTGTCCATATTGTGGAGGACCCCACTAATAGAAAAATTGTCAGAATATTTCTGAGACCGAGTTGTGCACACAATCTCAATTCTTTGAGTGGAATATTTGTAATATATGTGGTGGTCAAGGTATTAATTGGGATGGTTGTCCTAATTCCTTATATCCTTCTCTAAGCCCATGTTATGATCTTTCTAACAGTGGTTGTGAGTTTGATAAGGGCAATAAAGAGCATGATATGGAACGTGATGCATACATTAAGGATATTTTGAGGCAAGTAGCAGAGCATCATGATGAACTAAAAAAAGATATGAAAAGAATGAGGGAAGCAATCACAGGAATGAAGGCCAATCTGGAAGAATCAAATGAAGAGAGCGAGTACCAGCAAGAGGAAAATTTTGAAAAAGAGGAGATATTGAGTCAAACTTGGCTAGTGGAACAAGCTGAAAAGTTAGAAATATATGAGGCTCAACGTGAGGAAATTACAAATGAGATGAGATACTTTATAGAAGGAAGAGCTGAACTGGGACAAGAGATCGATAAATTTGGCACTGCTATTCACGACTTAGAGGCTCAATTGAATGCAAAGGTTGATGCGTCTAATACCTAACAAAATAGTAATGAGTTGTGTGAAGCTGAAAAGGAGCTTATACGCCAAATTGAGGAGCTAAAAGTGGAGAGCCAATCATTCGAGCATATTTTTGTTGATGATGCCCATGTTGAGAAAAGTAAACTAGAGCCATGCGAGGAAGCAGATAATGTTATATTTGAATACACTAGTGCATGTAAGTATGAGAATGTAAAGAGTAATACAATTCTAGAGTTAGGGCGTATTGGTCCTCATTCCATACATTTTTCAACATTGTGTTTGTGTAACGATCCGACCGGTTATTTTAAGAGTTAGAGCCCCGAACCCCTATTAACTGCTTTTCTCATATCTATTTCTGCTATTGTGACTTGCCGGAATGATTGGTTTTGAGTTTCGGAATGTTTTGGGACACTTAGTCCCTAAATGAGAGCTTAAGCCTTAGAAATTGGATCGTAGTTGGAACTATGTGAAGACGGATCCGGAATGGTATTCCGTCAACTCTGTTAGCTTCATTGGATGATTATGGGATTAGGGGCGTGTCCGGAATGTGTTTTGGGGGCCTGTAGCTCATAAAGGCTTGAAATGGCAAAAGTCGAAATTTTGGAGTTTTGGACCGGTAGTGAAATTTTTTTATATCAGGGCCGGAATCTGATTCCGGAAGTGGGAGTAGGTCCGTAATGTTGAATATGACTTGTGTGCAAAATTTGGGATCAATCGGACGTGGTTTAGTTGGTTTCGGCATCGGTTGTCGAATTTGGAAGTTTCAAGTTCATTAAGTTTGAATCAGATGATGATTTGTGATTTTTGCATTAGTTGATGTGATTTGAGGGCTCGACTAAGTTTGTATAGTATATTAGGATAGGTTGGTATATTTGGTTGAGGTCCCGGGGGCCTCGGGTGAGTTTCAAGTGCTTAACGGATCGAAAAGTTGGATTTGTGTTGCTGCTGAAGTCTTCAGGCATCTGGTATTTTCGCACGTGTGGTGGAGAGACCGCAAGTGCGGGATCACACGTGCAGAGAGGCAAGCACAAAAGCGGAAAAGTAGAGGAGTGCCAGGGGTCGTAGGTGTGAGGTGAATTCCGCATCTGCGATGCCCGCAGATGCGTTAGGGTCATCGCATATGCGCAAGGTCCGTAGAACCGGAAGGGATTTTCGCAAGTGTGCACGACCGGGTGCGGACCTTTCATCGTAGGTGCGGAGGTAGAGGAGGTAAATGAAATGCGCATATGCGCCATTTGGACCGCAGGTGCGAGAAACGCCCGCAGGTACGAGGATCGCTAGGAAGAAAAGGGGATTTCGAGGGTTTGAAATTTTATAACACAAAATTCAATTTAGAGCTCGGTGGGAGACGATTTCTTGAGGGATTTTGAAGGAGAACTATTAGGTAACTAATTCTAACTCTATTTTGATGATAATACATTAATCTATTATTGTTTTCCTCGTCTAATTAAGGAATTTGAGGGTAGAAGTTCGGATATAGGGGAAAAGGTTCCCCAATTAAAAATCTGAGATTTGAATGGGAATTTGACGTCGGATTTAGATGAATTTTGTTTGAGTGAACTCGTGAGTGAATGGGTGTTCATAATTTATAATGTTTACCTGATTCCGAGACGTGGGCCCGGGGAGACTTTTTGGGCGTTTTTCCTAATTTCACGCCTTAGCTTCGAATTAATTAGTTAAATTAGGCACTTGTAGTTATATTTACATTATGCAACTAATTTGATTAGATTCGGGCCATTTGGAGTCAGATACTCGTGGCAAAAACGTGATATCAAATTGATTTGAGCGGTCGAGGTAAGTGGCTTACCTAACCTTGTGTTGAGGACTTTCCCCTTGGGATGTTTGATATTAATTGATGTGTGGGCGTCGTGTACATGAGGTGACGAGTACGTACACGGGCTATTATTGCAAAAATCCCATTTTTCCTTTCTAAATCATAAATTGTTTTCCCTTATTAAATTACACTAATACATTTAACTGTTTAGCTTAGATTAGAGAAGCATGCTTACGTGTTTTAACTGCCTATTTGACATTCCGTGCGCCATGCTTAGTTAAGTCCCTACTTTCCTTATCTGTTCTCATTGTAAACTGTATAACTCGATGCCATACCTGTTATTTCATCTTGTGTTGCATATTTAAATTGGGACTACAGACGTATTCCGGAAGATCCCCCTGTCTTGCATATTTAAATTAGGACTACGGACGTATTCCGGGAGATCCCCCTATCTTGCATGTTTATTTTGGGACTACGGACGTATTTTGGGAGATCCCCCAGCACTGCATATTTACTTTGGGACTACGCACGTATTTCGGGAGATCTCCCTGTACTGCATATTCATTCGAAACTACAGGACGGTATCCCGAGAGATTTCCCATTGTGTTTACCTTGTTCTGAGCCGAGGGCTCCCTTAACTGTTAAATTTTTGAGAATTTCTTTAACTGTGTTACCGTAAACTTTACTTATATCTTTTACTATTTGATTAATTATATTTACTCTGGTGGGGCCTTGACCTGACCTCGTCACTACTCGATTCAGGTTAGGCTTGGCACTTACTGGATACCATTGTGGTGTACTCATACCCTTTCCTGCACATGTGTTCTTGTGCAGATCCAGGTGCGAGCTATCAGCCTAGGGGTTAGTGCGTGCTGCTGATTCTAGGAGGGTTCAAGGTACTTCTGTTTGCGTCCGCAGATCCTTGGAGTCCCCTTCTACTCCCTCGCTTAGAGATTTTCCTTATTAACTTCAGACTTTTGTATAGAGCTATATAGATTATAGCAGCTTGGACTTAGTGATATTCCGGGTCTTGGGAAATTATTTTGTATATACCGAGTGGTACTACTTTTGGTTATTCACAATATGTTGTTTATCTTTAAAATGTTGTATTTTCTTTACATTTTTCGTAATATTAGGCTCACCTAGTCATAAAGACTAGGTGCCATCACGACACCTTACGGAGGGTTAATTTGGGTCGTAACAGTTTGAATGATGACATGGAAATCGAGTCATCTGAGCCTTTGGACGAGGAACGGGGTGCTTACATTCTTGAATTCGTCGTGGCAGAGAGACAAAATTACATACCTCATTCCTTTTCACCTCTCATGAGCACTTGAATTGTTATGAACTTTGTAAAAGTTGAAGTGTGGGGTGGTTGGTTTGGCTTTTGAGTGGAACTAATGAAATAAGGAGAAATGTGCAATGTTTTGAAAAAGTAAGAGTTTCACTTGAATTGAAAAAGAAATAAAAATAGTTGTATTGTTGTGAGAAATATTCCTTGATAGTGGTGACTCTGGATGTAATTGTTCTTAAAGAAGTATGAAGTTAATATACATTGATGTGAAGGTGGAGTATGGTTTGACATAAGTATGGGATTTTAAATGTTAAAGTACATGTATTAAAGTGCTTAGGGAGGTGTAGTCACTCTTATATCCAAATGTATCCTACCCATTCCGCAGCCTACATTATAACCAATTAAAGTCCTACTTGATCCTATACTGAATGAGCTCAATTAGTAGAGTAGTACACTACAGACAAGTCTATGGTTCATCTTTTGTGGCATATGAATGTTGTTTCTGAGAGTGAGTTAATTCTTTCTATCTTGAGTTCTTAACTGTTTATAATTTTTATTGTGTGGAACTACTCTCTTTTGTTGTGTGAGGGCGCTTGATTCATGAAGGAAAGGTAATCATTGACCTCTATGTTAGAGTAAGTGAGTGAGTTGTGAATAATGCGTGGTACTTGTGAGTCAAATCTTGAGGTGAAGATGTTATACTATTGTGCTTAATCTATTTTAAATATTCTTGGTGTGATGAGTTAGGAGAGTTGTTTAATAAATTTGTGTCTATATAAAGTGTGGTTTGATTGCTCGAGGACGAGCAATGGTTTAAGTGTGGGGTGTTGATGGTAAGCTATAAACTAATATTTTAGTCGCTTAGTACACTCTAATTTACTACACTTTAATTGAGTTTGAGCTTTAATCGCTAGTGTTTTGCACTAATTGCTTGTTTTATGCCTTGTAGGGTGTGATTCCAAGTTAAGGTGTATTTTTGGAGCTAAAATAATTATTAAAGGACTTTGAAGCCTGAGTAAAAGTTCAAGTGTTAAATTGGGATTGCGTTCGGAGGTCGAAATTTGAGTATGTAGAAGGAAAATGAAAGAAAAAGGTTACATAGAGATGAAATAGTGCTGCCACGTTGGGCAGGCAAATGTAAGTCACCTGGTGACTATGCAATTCAATGTTGTAGCAGAAGGCAACAAAACCAAAGCCTTTGATGATGAGGCTTAATATCACATGCCTAATGACGTGAATGACTAGGAGTTGGACAAAATTCCATCAGGCAATAACTTTGCCAATTTTTCTGAAGAATCCTACTAATGCAACGCACTGTGCGACGCTCACCGCACCGCGTCTGTACAAAATATGCCTGCATCTTCAAGTGTTGATTTTTCTGACCAATCCCACTACCACCCTGCATGGCATGTCTCCCCATACGGCGCACCTGTGTATTTTTTACAGAGTATTTTTCCTATTTCGCGCAAGAGAAGGTGGTTTCGTTTGGGCCCGACCTTACTTAGTATAAATATATGGGAGAACATTTTTGAGAGTAACTTTTGACCAAGGGAGAGCATAGAGCCGCCGTGGAGGCCGTGTTTCATCTTTTCTTCTACCAACCTTAGTAATTTTTATGTTTTTTTGAATGATTTGTTGTTTTGCTACCATGTTTATGTGGAGCTAAACTTCACATTCTAGGGTTGTGATTCTTTTATGACTATTGTTATTCGAATATTGATTTTAATTTCATAGTTTATTGTATTAGTTTATTTATTCAATCATACGCTTAATTATTTGATTGCTTGATCACCAATTGAATACTATCTATGAATCTAGAATTGAACTCGAAAGTCGAAATTCTAGATTGCATATAGGATTGAGTAGAGCAAGTTCTTGAACCTGGGCATCGGGGAACGGATTCACGGTTAGGATAGACACATACCTAATTGACTTGCTTGGTTGATGTACAAGAAATATATATGCATTCTTGTTAGTTCTAATTCCATAAACATATAGGTGTTAGGTTAGCTTGAATATGCGAGTAAGAACTCGATAGATTCTTATGAGCGATATTAACCCTGTTAACCAATAAGCTAGAAAAATTAGTTAGTCAATTTAATTGAAGAATACAATATGAATGTTAGATAGCCTATAACCCTAGATCGTTTTCAGTACATTGATAACATAAAAATCTGCTCGTCATTTGCTAAGAGTTCATTATTTATTTTCTTTTTAGTTTAATTACTTTAGCATCATAATTTTTGGGTTTAATCCTTGTTTAGATAATTAGGATAGTATGATCTAGTTAATAGTTGATAACAAGTCCTCGTGGGTTCGACACTCTATCTTATCACTTTATTACTTGACGACCGCGTATACTTGTGCGTGCGTTTGACCGCAACAGGGCCTCCACGTCATCAAGATCGATTACTCTACCATGAGCAATGGGATTGTGTTTGGGAGCAACAAAGAAATCCCTATTTGGGGTATCCGAAAAATTGAGGTCGGACTCTAGAGAACTCGAGAGGTCTACTTTGGATTTCTTGGGGGTAAAAGATTTAAAGGGGTCTTCCATGGGCCTTTTGCCAAGAGCTTTTTCTCCTATTCGTAGAGAGTGGTCAGATGGTTCTGCCTGAGAAGAGGCAAACCCTTATGAGCGGTCAGACTCTAGGTCTACTTGTTCTGGAGGCTGAGAAGAGAGTTTTCCCTTAGAACAAGTACTTTTTCTAGTGGAGGCAGACGGATTCTTGGAGTGTTTAGCCATTGGAGAATTTTGAAGAAGGGTTTCTGAGCGATAAGAAAAATAAAGACAAGTGAGGATGGTTCGGAGGATTAAAAAGAAAGGATTTTGACGGTTGAGTACAGGAAAGGAATGGGTCTCAGTAATGGGTCATGATGATTGATTTTCCTTTCTTGAAAGATGCGACTGATGAGAAAAGAGAGGGAAATCGGAGGATCTTAATTAATGCATACTTATAGAGAAAATAAAACTGAAAACATTAGACACGCAAGAATTAAAATTAACGCATAGGTTCTAATATTTATGGTCAAGCGAAATAATGCCAAGTAGTTCTCTTAGGAAGCAAAATCTATCTTCAAGTAAAGGCTTAGTAAAAATGTCTGCTAATTGATCAGTGGTGCCAACAAATGATAATTCTATATCTCTCTTAAGGACATGATCTCTAATGAAATGATGTTTAATATCTATATGCTTAGCCCTAGAATGATGCACATGATTCTTTGAGAGACATATAGAACTAGAGTTATCACAAAATATTTGAATAAGTTTAAAAAATAGTTCATAGTCACCCAGTTGATGAGACATCCATAGTAATTGTGCACAGCATTGCCCAATGGAAATATATTCCGCCTTAGTTGTGGATAATGAAACCGAGCCTTGTTTCTTACTGTTCCGTGATATTAATGCCTTTCCTAATAATTGACATGTTCCGCTGGTGCTCTTTCTGTATTCCTTATCATATGCAAGGTAAGCATCTGAAAAACCTTCAAGCTTAAAATTGTTAGAACGTGGGGTACCATAGTCCATATGATATAGTTCTAATGAGATAACGAATTATACTCTTTACTGCAGTCAGATGCGATTCCTTATGAGCTGGCTGAAACCTGGTACATTTACATACACTGAACATAATATTTGGTTGACTGGCAGTCAAGTAAAGCAAAGATCCAATCATTCTACGATATTTAGTTTCATCAACTGGATTTCCTTTTTCGTCCTTGTTGATACTTGTTGACGGGCTCATTGGTGTACCAATTGCTTTAGAACTGCTCATGACAACATTTTGAATTAATTCCTTTGTATATTTTATCTGGCACACAAAAGTTCCTTCTTCAGATTGTTGAATTTGAAGTCCAAGGAAAAATGTAAGCTCTCCCATCATACTCATTTCAAACTCACTTTGCATAAGACTAGTGAATTCCTTGCACAAAAGAGGATTAGTACTTCCAAAGATAATATCATCAACATAGACTTGAATAATAATATTACCTCCTGATGATCTTTTGATAAATAATGTAGTATCTACTTTACCTCTTGTAAAGCCATGGTCAAGTAGAAATGAGCTAAGCCTTTCGTACCAGGCTCGTGGAGCTTGTTTGAGTCCATATAGAGCTTTAGTTAACTTATACACGTGGTAAGGAAATTTTGAGTCTTCAAAACCAGGAGGTTGTTTTACATATTCCTCCACATCAATAAAGCCATTTAAAAAAGCGGTTTTGACATCCATTTGGAAAAGTCTAAATCGTTTGAAGGATGGATATTCAAGAAGAATCCATATAGACTTTAGTCGAGCTACTGGTGCAAAGATTTCATCGTAGTCGACTCCTTCTGTAACGACCTGACCGGTCATTTTACTTTCTAGAACCTTGTTCCCCTAAATAAGACTTCTCGTATATACTTTTACTGATTTATGACTTGCGGGGATGGTTGGTTCGGGATTTGGAAGAGTTTGGGGTGAAAACAGAACACTTGGTTCCTTAAGGTTGGCCTGAAAAGCCAAGTTTGAATTCGGTCAACATTTTGAGTAAACGACCTCAGAATCGGGATTTGACGGTTCCAATAGGTTTGTATGATGATTTCGGACTTGGGCGTATATTCGGATCGGGTTTTGGATGATCCAAGAGCGTTTTGGCGTCCAATAGTGAAAGTTGGTTCTTGAAGGTTTTAGAAGTTCTTTAAAATTTGGTTTGGAGTGGGTTTTGGTAATATTGAGGTCCAAACAGAATTCTAAGATCGGGAATAGTTCCGTAGTGTCATTTAAGAATTTCACACAAAATTTGGTGTCATTCCGAGTAGTATAAGTACGTTTCGGCGCATTAGAAGTAAATTGAAGAACTAGAAGTTCTTAAGTTTGATTCAATTGATTTTAGGGTGTAATTCTCAGTTTTAATGTTGTTTCGGGCGTTCCGAAAGTTTGAGCGAGTCCATTTTCTGATTTCAAGCTTGTTGGTATGTTCGGACGGGGCCCCGGGGGCCCCGACTGTCAATCGGACGAGGCTCGGACCAAGTTGGAATTTGGAAGCCAAAGTTGAATCTCCAGCTGCTGTCATAATCGCACCTGCGCTTGGTCAGCCGCAGATGCGAGCCCCATGATCGCAGATGCGTCCCAGCATAGGCTGCCCAGCCATCGCAGAAGCGGAAGAAGGATCGCACCTGCGAAAGCGCAGGTACGAAGGCAGGCATCACAGGAGCGAGCGATGTCGCAGATGTACGTCGTTTTTCTCTAATGTGTGGCCGCAAGTGCGATCACCTGGGTGCAGAAGCGAGATGAGGCATCCTGGCTTTGGTCCACACCTACGCGAGTTGTCCGCAGAAGCGGAATTGCAAGTGCGGAAGTCGCTGAAGGGCAGTGATGTTTTAAATCGGGGTTTGAGCACTTTTGCTCACTTCTTACTCTTGTTGGGGGCGATTTTGAAGCTGGTTAGAGAGGGGATTTCCATCAACTAGTTGAGTTAAGTAATTCCTATCAAATGTGAGTTAAATACATGGTTTATGGGTACGTTATAATATGTAAATTAGTGAAAATTATGGTTTTAGATTAAAACTTAAGTTTTTGATAAAAATGAGATTTAATAACGAAATTCGTTATCAAATTTAGTAAAAATTATATATTTATGTTCCTAAGGTTATGGGTAACAACTTTCTTTAAAAATTTTCGGAATCCGGGCATGCGGGCCCGGGGATGAATTTTAGGAATCTTACAATTTAGGTTGTAATCACTTAAATGGTGAAATTATGAACTTTTGAGCGTAGATTGATTAGTTTATGTAATGTTTGACTAGCTTCGAGTCGTTTGGCGTCAAATTTGGAGGTTTAAGCACGTTCTTGAATTGGGAAGTACGCCTTGAGATGAGATAAGTCTCCTTTCTAACCTTGTAAGAGGGAAATTACCCCATAGGTGAACTAAATTAATATGTGTTGTTTTTTGTGGGGGGGCACGTACGCATGAAGTGACTAGAGTCCGTACGTAGCTACTATTCCTATTATGTCCGGGTAGTATTAGGCTTACACCATTCCTTGTTGATATTGTTATTGCTTTATGTATATTGTTTGCCTTGAGAAGGGCGGAATGGAGTGTGCTTATTAAATGTTTCAAAAGGAATTGGAATTGAGGAAAAAAATAATGGGATCTTAAAAGTTTTCATTTGAATGTCGTATTTTGAAAAGAATGGGAGAGTACTATAACAATTTATGAGATCTTTGTGTAACCGCGTCACATGTATGATTCACGAGCGGGGTAATTTCTTAAATTTATGTTTGACCGTGTCGCATGTATGATTCGCGAGTGGAGAAAATAGATACATCTATGGTTCGCGTCGTTCGACCCTCGGCAGTGCACAGTTTAAATATTTTGTTGGATCGTGTCGTATGACCTCGGCATAATTGCGCATGCTAATTATTTGGAAATTCTCCATGATTTATTCTGCTTAAATACCTTGAAATGTAAGTTGCTAAATAGTATTACTGAAATTTATGTTATAATTATGAAAGAAGGACTTATCTCTTCCTGTTGTTGAACTGACAGTATCATTGATGATATCCATGCTTAGCATAGTACTTTAATTATATTATTATTGGCCTAGTAAGTGTCAAGTTGACCCCTCATTACTACTTCTTAGAGGTTAGGTGGGATACTTACTGGGTACATATTGTTTATGTACTCATACTACACTTCTGTACTTAATTGTACAGGATCTGAGGATGGTGCATCTAGTTACCCGCCCGGCGCGTATATACTTGATCTTGGATCGAGACTTCACGGTGAGTTGCCCTTCTAAGTCGTTCAGCAGCATGCCGGAGTTTCTCTTTTGTTTTTATCTGTCTATCTTGTTTCAGACAGTAGGATAGTCATATTTTGTAGATTCTACTAGTTGCCCACACACTTGTGACACCAGATCTTGGCACGTATTAGTAGACTTTGATTTTTGGGTTGTAATTCAATAGTTATAACTGCTTTTAGATGTTTCCGTTTGTTTGCCTTAAAAATCCTTTATTTACCAAATGTTTTAAAATAAGTAAAGCTAAATGGAAAATCACTAAGTTGTTCACTGTTGGTTTGTCCAGCAACGGTGCTGGACGCTATCACGGCCTGACATGGAGTTGGGTCGTGACAACATGGTATCAGAGCATTAGGTTCACGTAGGTCTCACAAGTCATGGGCAGGCCTAGTAGTGTCTTGCGGATTAGTGAAGAGACATTCGTACTTATCTTCAAGAGGCTATAGGCTGTTAAGAAACTACTCTTTATTTATCTCCTCTCGTGCAATTGAAGGTATACTAAGTTTATTCCTTCTATTCTCTCACAGATGGTAAGAACGCGTATGGTGGACGTTCCAGACACGGGATGAGCTGCTCCCCCAGTTTCTAGAGGCCGAGGCAGATGCTAGGGGAGGGCACCGACCTGAGGTAGGGGACGAGGGCGACCCAGAGCTACCCCAGTAGCACCACCAGTGGATCCGGTGAAGGATCCCATTATTGAGGAGTAGGGCGAGGTGCCTGCCGCAGAGCCAGCCACGTTAGATTTCATGACAGCACCTGGCTTTCAGGAGGTCACGGATAGTATGATGCAGTTCATGGACACCATGACTCAGGCTGGTTTATTTCCAGTGGACCCAGCCACATCTCAGGAAGGAGGGGGAGCACAAACCCCTATTGCTCAGGCTCCTGGGCACGCAGCTGTGGTATAACAGACTCTGGGTGTACTACCCGTGAGCGGAGCTCAGCCAGTTGCGGCAGCTGCACCTGATCCTAGACTAACTGCGGACGGCGATCTGCAGAAATTATTGGACAGATGGACTAGGTTACACCCTCCTCTCTTCGGGGGCAAGCGTCATCAGGATACCCAGGATTTCATTGATAGGTGCAGGGACAGACTGCACAACATGAGGATACTGAAGTCTCATGGGGTTGACTTCACTACTTTCCAGCTAGAGGGAAGGGCCCGTAGATGGTGGCAGTGTTATCTTCTTGGAAAACCAGCAGGTTCTCCTCCCATGACTTGGAGCTAGTTCACATAGATTTTCCTGGATAGGTATATTCCACCCTCCGAGAGGGAAGAGTTGCGGTATCAGTTTGAGCAGCTTGAGCAGGGTCAAATGTGAGTGACCGACTATAAGGCGAGGTTTTCTGAGTTGTCTCTCTATGCACTTATGATACTTCCTACGGACGCAGAGAGAGTGCAAAGATTTGTTGCGAGGTCGCACCCTAATATTCTGGCTAGTATGGCCCGCGAGGTTGAGATGGGTACTGGTTATCAGCTAGTAGTGGAGATTTCTCGGAGGATTGAGGTTTACCGCCAGAGGGGTAGAGAGCATATGCAGTAGGACCAGAGGGCCCGTTTCTCTGGAGAGTTTAGAGGTGCCCCGGCTTTAGGCAGAGGTCAGATCGGGAGGGGTCAGCCTAGTAGGCCCACATATTCAGCAACACCACCTCCTCTAGGTGCTCCAGCGCGACCCTATTTTAGTGTTATGCCAGAGAGTTCTTATCGCCCACCAGTTCATCAGGGTTCTTCCAGTGCTTATTCCAGCACCATCCAGAGTGTTCATACCGCACACCAGCCATTCAGGGTTCTTTTAATGGGTATTCAGGCCATCAAGGTTAGACTTTGGGGCAACAGTCTATGGTACCGAGAGGTTGTTATGAGTGTGGAGATCCATGTCACATGAAGAGATCCTTCCCCAGGCTTCGGGACAAGGCAGTACAGCAGGGTCAGCAGCCTGTGATTTCAGCTCCAGCAGCCTCACCAGCCGTCCGGCCGCCTAGAGGCGGAGGGCAGGTGGGTAGAGGCCATCCTAGAGGTGGAGTCAGGCAAGCGGGGGTCAGTCAGGTGGCGCCCCATCTAGATTCTATGCATTTCCGGCCAAACCAGATGCAGTGGCCTCAAATGCCGTGATCACATGTATTATTTTTGTCTGCGGTAGGGATTCTTCAGTGTTATTTGATCCAGGATCTACCTATTCATATGTATCATCTCTGTTTGCTCATTTCCTGGATATTCCTCGTGAGTTCTTGGGTACTCCTGTTTATGTGTACACTCATATGAGAGATTCTATGGTTGTGGATCGGATCTGTCGGTCCTGTGTGGTCACATTCTGTAGTTACGAGACTAGGGCGGACCTTCTGTTACTTGGTATGACCGACTTTGAGGTCATCCTGGGCATGGACTGGTTATCTCCATACCACGCTATCCTTGATTGTCATGCCAAGACGATTACCTTATCGATGCCAGAATTACCAAGATTAGAGTGGAAGGGTTCCTCGGTTAGTATAGCTTGTCAGATTGTCTCTTTTCTGAAGGCTCGACATATGGTCGAGAAGGGTTGTTTGGCTTATCTAATAATGTTCGGGACACCACCGCAGAGTCTCCGACGTTTGATTCAGTGCTAGTAGTCCAGGAGTTTGCCGATGTGTTTTCTTATGACCTTTCAGGCATGCCACCAGATCGTGATATTGATTTTTGTATTGATTTGGCTCCAGGAACCTAGCCTATATCTATCCCACTGTACCGTATGGCTCCGAAAAAATTGAAAGAGTTGAAGGAGCATCTAGAGGAGTTATTAGAAAAGGGGTTTGTGAGACCAAGTGTATCACCTTGGGGTGTACCAGTATTATTTGTAAAGAAGAAAGATGGGAGGATGTGCATTGATTACTGCCAGTTGAATAAGGTTACATTAAGAACAAGTACCCGCTGCCACGCATCGATGGTTTGTTTGACTAGTTGCAGGGTGCTAGGGTGTTTTCTAAGATCGACCTGAGATCGGGGTACCATCAGTTGAAGATTCGGGACTCAGATATTCCGAAAACTGTATTCTGTACTAGATATGGTCATTATGAATTTCTAGTGATGTCCTTCGGCTTGACTAATGCCCCAGCTGCGTTCATGGATTTGATGAACAGAGTATTTAGGCTTATATTGATTCCTTTGTTATTGTATTCATTGATGATATCTTGATTTACTCACGTAGCCTGGGGGAGCACGAGCAACATTTGAGAGTGGTACCTCAGACATTGCGAGAACATGAGCTATATGCTAAGTTCTCCAAATGTGAGTTTTGGCTAGAGTCTGTGGCATTCTTGGGGCATGTTATATCAGGAGAGGGTATTAAAGTGGATCCCAAGAAGATTGAGGCAGTTCAGAGTTGGCCTTGTCCCACTTCGGCGACTGAGATCAGGAGTTTCTTGGGGTTAGCAGGCTATTATCGCCGGTTTGTGGAGGGCTTTTCATCCATTGTAGCACCTTTGACTAGACTGACCCAGAATGGTGCCCTGTTTTGTTGGTCCGATGATTGTGAGGTGAGCTTTCAGAAGCTCAAGACAGCCTTGACTACAGTACCAGTTTTAGTGTTGCCTTCCGGTTTGGGGATGTATACTGTGTTTTGCGATGCTTCACGCATTGGCTTGGGTTGTGTATTGATGCAGGAGGGGTGAGTTATTGCATACACTTCACGTCAGCTGTAGTCCCATGAGAAAACTTATCATGTGCACGATTTGGAGTTAGCCGCAATTGTTCATGCTCTTAAGATATGGAGGCATTATCTGTATGGGGTGTCATGTGAGGTTTATATTGATTATCGTAGCTTACAACATTTGTTCAAGTAAAGGGATCTCAATTTGAGGCAGCGTAGATGGCTCGAGTTACTGAAGGATTATGGCATCACTATTCTTTTTCATCCGGGCAAGGCAAATGTCATCGCGGATGCCTTGAGCAGGAAGGCAGAGAGTATGGGTAGCTTGGCATTTATTTAAGCGGAGGAGAGGCCACTAGCTTTGGACATTCAGTCCTTGGCTAATAAACTTGTGAGGTGGATAATTTAGAGCCCAGTCGAGTTCTTGCATGTGTTGTTGCTCAGTCTTCATTATTGGGGCAGATCAAGGCCCGACAATTTGATGATCCGTACTTGGCAGTTCTTAGAGAGATGGTACTACAGGGTGGTTCCAAGGAGGTTTCTATTAGCGATGATGGTGTTCTGCGACTCCAGGGCCATCTATGTGTTCCTAATGTCGGTGGCTTGAGGGAAAGGATTCTAGAGGAGGCATACCGTTCTCGATATTCTATTCATCCAGGTGCTACGAAGATGTATCGTGACCTGAGACAGCACTATTGGTGGCGGCGGATGAAGAAAGACATAGTGGAGTATGTAGCTAGGTGTCTAAATTGCCAGCAGGTCAAGTATGAGCACCAAAGGCCAGGTGGCCTAATTTAACAGATGACTATACCTAAGTGAAAATGGGAGCGCATCACTATGAACTTTGTAGTTGGATTGCCGTGGACCTTGCAGAAGTTTGATGCAGTTTGGGTCATTATCGACAGATTGACCAAGTCGGCACACTTTATTGCGGTTGTGACTACATATACTTTAGATAAATTGGCCTAGGTTTATATTAGGGAGATAGTTCGGTTGCACGGTGTTCCTGTTTCCGTCATATCAGATAGAGGCCCTCAGTTCACTTCACATTTCTGGAGAGCCGTACAGAGTTAGTTGGGGACCCGTGTAGAGCTCAGCACAACATTTTTTCCACAGACTGACGGGCAGTCAGAGCGGACATTTCAGATATTTGAAGACATGTTGAAAGCATGTATGATTGACTTTGGGGGATAGTGGGATCAGATTTTGCCTTTGGGTGAGTTTTCTTACAACAACAGTTATCATTCCAGCATCGAGATGGCCCCATTTAAGGCTTTATATGGTCGGCGATGTCGTTCTCCCATCGGGTGGTTTGAGCCCAGGGAGGCTAGGTTATATGATACTGATCTGGTGAAGGATGCCTTGGAAAAGGTAAAGTTGATTCAGGAGCGACTTCGCACAGCACAGTCCATACATAAGAGTTACACGGATCAGAAGGCGTGTGATGTATCATTTATGGTAGGTGAGAAGGTTCTCTTAAAAGTCTCGCCGATGAAGGGTATTATGAGATTCGGAAAGAAGGGCAAGCTGAGACCAAGGTTTATAGGCCCATTTGAGGTGTTGAGGCGAGTTGAGGAGGTTGCTTATGAGCTTGCTTTACCTCCCAGCCTATCCGGGGTTCGTCCAGTTTTTCACGTGTCTATGCTTCGGATGTACCATGCCGACCTGTCACATATGTTAGACTTCAACACTATTCAGCTAGATGAGAGCTTGAGCTATGAGGAGGAGCCAGTTGCTATTGTTGCTAGGCAGGATCGCCAGTTGTGGTCCAAGAGGATTTCTGCAGTAAAGGTTCAGTGGAGGGGCCAACCAGTCGAGGAGGCGACCTAGGAGTCTGAGGTGGACATGCGGAGTAGATATCCACACTTATTCAGCACTTCAGGTATGAATCTAAACCAGTTCGAGGTGGAGAATGTAACGACCCGACCGGTTATTTTGCTTTCTAGAACCTCGTTCCCCTAAATAAGACTTTCCGTACATGCTTTTACTGATTTATGACTTGCGGGGATGGTTGGTTTGGGATTTGGAAGAGTTTGGGGTGGAATCGGAACACTTGGTTCCTTAAGGTTGGCTTGAAAGGCCAAATTTGACTTCGGTCAATATTTTGAGTAAACAACCTTGGAATCGGGATTTGACAGTTCCAACATGTTCGTATGATGAGTTCGGACTTGGGCGTATGTTCGGATCGGGTTTTGGATGACCCGGGAGCGTTTTGGCACCCAATAGTAAAAATTGGTTCTTGAAGGTTTTAGAAGTTCTTTAAAATTTGGTTTCGAGCAGGTTTTGTTAATATCGAGGTCCAAATGGAATTTCGAGACCGGGAATAGTTCCGTAGTGTCATTTAAGACTTTCACGCAAAATTTGGTGTCATTCCGAGTAGTATAAGTATGTTTCGGCGTATTGGAAGTAAATTGAAGAACT
Organism: Nicotiana otophora; assembly: GCA_000715115.1. Lineage (NCBI taxonomy): Eukaryota > Viridiplantae > Streptophyta > Magnoliopsida > Solanales > Solanaceae > Nicotiana > Nicotiana otophora. The sequence continues at coordinate 233,135 of AWOL01S0001293.1, forward strand.
TGAAGTTCTTAAGTTTGATTCAATTAGTTTTAGGGTGTGATTCTTAGTTTTAATGTTGTTTCGGGCCACCGAGAGTTTGAGCGAGTCTGTTTTCTGATTTCAAACTTGTTGGTACGTTCAGACGGGGCCTCGAGTGTCAATTCTACGAGGTTCAGACCACGTTGGAATTTGGAAGCCAAAGCTGAAGCTGCAGCTGTTGTCATAATCACACCTGCACTTGGTCAGTCGCAGGTGCGAGCCCCATGATCGCAGATGCATCCCAGCATAGGCTGCCCAGCCATCGCAGAAGCGGAAGAAGGACCGCACCTGCAAAAGCGCAGGTGCGAAGGCAGGCATCGTAGGAGCGGGCAGTGTCGCAGATGCGTGTCGTTTGTCGCTGATGCGTGGCCGCAAATGCGATCACCTGGGTGCAGAAGCGAGATGAGGTAGCCTGGCTTTGGTCCACACCTACGTGAGTTGTCCACAGAAGTGTAATCGCATGTGCGCCACTTTAACCGCAGGTGCGGAAGTCGCTAAAGGGCAGTTATGTTTTAAATCATGGTTTAAGCACTTTTGCTCACTTCTTACTCTTCTTGGGGGCAATTTTGGTGCTAGTTAGAGAGGGGATTTCCATCAACTAGTTGAGTTAAGTAATTCCTATCAAATGTGAGTTAAACACATGGTTTATGGGTAGGTTATAACATGTAAATTAGTGAAACTTACGGGTTTAGATGAAAACCTAGGTTTTTGATAAAAAATGAGATTTAACCACGATATTCGTTATGAAATTTAGTAAAAATCATATATTTATGTTCTTAAGGTTATGGGTAACAACTTTCTTTAAATATTTTCGGAATCCGGGCACGCGGGCCTGGGGGTGAATTTTAGGAATCTTGCAATTTAGGTTGGGTAATCACTTAAATGGTGGAATTATGAACTTTTGAGCATAGATTGATTAGTTTATGTAATGTTTGACTGGCTTCGAGTCTTTTGGTGTCAAATTCGAAGGTTTAAGCACGTTCTTGAATTGGGAAGTAGGCCTTGAGATGAGATAAGTCTCCTTTCTAACCTTGTAAGAGGAAAATTACCCCATAGGTGAACTAAATTAATATGTGTTGTTGTTTGTGGGGGGCACGTACGCACAAAGTGACGAGAGTCCGTATGTAGCTACTATTCCTGTTATGTCTGGGTAGTCTTAGGCTTACACCATGCCTTGTTGATATTGTTAGCCTTGAGAAGGGCGGAATGGAGTGTGCTTATTAAATGTTTCAAAAGGAATTGGAATTGAGGAAAAAAATAATGGGATCTTAAAAGTTTTCATTTGAATTCGTATTTTGAAAAGAATGGGAGAGTACTATAAAAAATTTTGAGATCTTTGTGTAACCGCGTCACATGTATGATTCGCGAGGGGGGTAATTCCTTAAATTTATGTTTGACCGCATCGCATGTATGATTCGCGAGCGGGAAAAATAGATGCATCTATGGTTCGCGCCGTTCGACCCTCGGCAGTGCACAGTTTAAATATTTTGTTGGATCGGGCCGTACGACCTCGGCATACTTGCGCATGCTAATTATTTGGAAATTCTCCATGATTTATTTTGCTTAAATGCCTTGAAATGTAAGTTGCTAAATAGTATTACTGAAATTTATGTTATAATTATGAAAGAAGGACTTATCTCTTCCTGTTGTTGAACTAACAATATCATTCATGATATCCATGCTTACCATAGTACTTTAATTATATTATTATTGGCCTAGTTAGTGTCAAGTCGACCCCTCTTCACTACTTCTTCGAGGTTAGGTGGGATACTTACTGGGTACATATTTTTTATGTACTCATACTACACTTTTGTACTTAATTGTACATGATCTGAGGCTGGTGCATCTAGTTACCCGCCCAACGCATATACTTGATCTTGGACCGAGACTTCACGATGAGCTGCCCCTTCTAAGCCGTTCAGTAGCATGCTAGAGTTTCTTTTTTGTTTTTATCTGTCTATTCTATTTCAGACAGTAGGGTAGTCATCTTTTGTATATTCTACTAGTTGCCCACACACTTGTGACACTAGATCTTGGCACGTATGAATAGACTTTGATTTTTGGGTTATAATTCAATAGTTATAACTGTTTTACATGTTTCCGTTTGTTTGCCTTAAAAATCCTTTATTTACTAAATGTTTTAATATAAGTAAAGCTAAATGGGAAATCACTAAGTTGTTCACTGTTGGCTTGTCCAGCAACGGTGCTGAACGCCATCACGGCCTGACATGGAGTTGGGTCGTGAGACCTTCCTGCTGTGAGTAACCTTGGGCTACTACTCTGGCTTTGTTTCTCACAACCTTTCCATCTTCATTTAGCTTATTTCTGAAAACCTATTTTGTTCCAACTACAGTAGTATTTGTAGGCTTAGGTAGCAGTTCCCAGACATAATTTTATCAAATTGATCGAGTTTCTCATGCATTGCTTGTACCCAGCTAGAGTCTTTTAAGGCTTCCTTAACCTTCTTTGGTTCGATCTGAGAGATGAGTGCTACATTTGCCTTTTTCTATTGAGCTTCCCTGATTTTCATTCCTTCACTTGGATCTCCTATGATAAATATACGAGGATATTCCGGTTCACTTCTCCACCCATTTGGACGTGTTGCAATCGTATGAGTAGTTGACTCCTTCTGTGATTCTGGTTTATTATTGACAGGTTCATTAGTCGACTCTGTGACACTGTCTCTATTATCAGTCGACTTTTGTGATTTGCTTGTGTGTGATGTTTCTTGGCTGATATCTTCATCACCTGCAATAATTCCTTTCTCAGCCGTAGTATTATTTTCATCAAATATGACATGTATTGATTCTTCTACATATAAAGTACATTTATTATAAACTCTAAAAGATCTACTATTTATGGAATAACCCAGAAAAATACCTTCATCACTTCTTGGATCAAATTTTCTAAGATTGTTCTTACCGTTGTTGTGGATGAAACACTTGCTGCCAAAAGGATGAAAATAGTCTATATTGGGCCGTTTACCTTTCCATAAATTATATGGAGTTTTCTTCAAGATAGGTCATATAAGACATCTGTTGAGAGTGTGGCAGGCTGTGCTTACTGCTTCTGCCTAAAAATGATTTGGCAGGGAATGTTCCAATATCATTGTTATGGCCATATCTTGTAGAGTTCGATTTTTCCGCTCAACTACTCCATTTTGTTGAGGTGGTCTTGGAGCTGAAAAGTTGTAAGTATATCCTTAATCATTGCAGAAATCTTCAAATGCCATGCTTTCGAATTCTCCTCCATGATCATTTTGGATGGTTGTAATATGGTACATTTTTCTCTTTCAACTCATTTACAGAAAATCTCAAAGTATTTCAAAGCTTCATCTTTATGAGATAAATGTAAAACGTGAGTAGTCATCAACAATAACAAAAGCATATTGTTTTTCTCCAATGCTTGCAGTTCTAGTGGGTCCAAATAAATCCATGTGAAGCAATTGTAAGGGCTTGGTGGTAGACACAATGTCTTTGCTTTTGAAGGAGTTTCTAGTTTGTTTACCAATCTGACATGCATCATATACATGATTTCTAGAAAACATTGAGTTTAGGAAGACCAATAGCTAAATCATGCTTGGAGAGTTTTTCAATTAGATGCATTCTTGCATGACCAAGTTCTTATGCCACAACCATGGATCATCAAATATAGATTCTAAGCAGATGTGACTACCTAGATTTTCAGTACCATCAAGAATGTAAATATTTTTCATACCTTTTTCCTAGGAGTATTATTTTACCTGACTCATCTTCAATAGCGCATCTTGTTTTCCTGAATTTAACTTTGACCCCGAATCACATAGCTGACTTATATCAGGAGATTACAGTTGAGTCCATCTACAAGATATACTTCAGTAATATCACATTTGTTATTGAATAGAACTGTGTCGGTGCCAACTACCTTTCCTCTTGAATCATCATCAAATTTGACACGCACTGTCTAAGTACCATTTTCCTTTATGGCTCTTTCTGTGGTATTCCTGCAAAATAGAATTATCACTTTCTTTTAGGTACCCAAATTTGCTTGGGTCCTTGTTGGTTAGTTCTACTAAGATCAGGATTGTTTTTGGGTTTTCAAATCCATCCTGTAACATTAGATTTACGAAATCGACAAAAAGAATATTTATGTCCAATTTTGTTACAGTAATGACACATAGAGGTTGATCCAGTTTTTGATCTACCACTTGTGTTAGTATCTGTCGACTCAGTTCTAACCAGTCCTTTTCCAGTTGACTTGTAAGTCTCCTGGTTAGACTTGATAGAACTGTGGCTGGTGTACTTGCGCATGCCATTAAATTGCATTTGCAATTCCTGAACTTCATCTTGAAGTACATCTCTTTCAATTTCACATACTTCAAGATTAAGTTCCTAGTCTTTCTTTTCCCTATTGAGTCTCCTTAGTTCATTCATCATTTTGTGAGACTCTTTTAGGGCAAAGTCAAGAATATCCTGCAATTTATTATATCTATCGCAGTTATAAGATCTTACCTCGCTTGTTTCACCTCGTGCCATGAAATAATTTTCAGTATCTTCTTTGCATTCATAGTTTGATGTATCTTCATCGGTCTAACAACCCAAGTATATGTTCATGTCGTTTTCCAAGATGGTCATGAAGCACAAGTTTGCTATTTTTTCGTGTTCTGAACTGTCTTCATCACTCCAGCTTCTGAAAGATTTATTTTTATTGAATCTTCTAGAGACCTTTCTTTTAATATATGGGAATTTAGCTTGAACATGCTCATATCTTCCACACTCGTAACATTTTCCAATCATTCTTGTCTTGTTCATTGTATTGCCTGGTTCGCCTGGGTGGCATCCTTCCTCTTCTTGTGTTTCTATATCTTCTCATTAAACCATCCATGTTTCTTGATACCATGACAATCTCTTCTTCAAGAGCTTCTAGGTCGTCATCAATATCATTTTCAGGTCTGTCAGTTGTAGTTTTGAAAGCAACTATTTTCTTCTTTTCAACCTGGTTTATTTTCTTGAGATGTTTTTTCTCGAATGCTATAATATCTCCTCGTAGTTCATCATATGAAAGTTTGTTTAGATCTTGAGATTCGAGAGCAACTACTTTTGTCTGCCAAGTGGTAGGTAGACTCCTTAGAATTTTTAGAACTTGATCACCTCTTGAGTAGGGGTTACCAAAGGCTTTTAGATCGCTAATGATTTTGTTGAACCTTGCAAACATTTCCTCAATGGATTCTCCTTCTTTCATCTGGAAGAGTTCATAGTCACGAACCAACATGTTTATGTGAGTTTCTTTCACTTTGTTGGTTCCTTCATAAGTAACTTCCAGTTTATCCCATATTTCTTTGGATGTATCACAACTTGAGATTTTTTCATACTCCTCTCCACTTATAGCATTATAGAGTAAATTTCATGCCTTAGCATTGACCTGAACAATTTTCATTTGCTCGTCTGTGTATTCATCTATATCTTCCGAATCAACGGGTGGTTGAGCTGTTGCTGGTAGTAGATAGTTATCCTTTTTGATAATGCGCCATACTTTGACATCATAGGATTTTGCATATATTTTCATTTTCACTTTCTAGTGAGAAAAGTGTTGTCCATTGAAATATGGTTGCCTGACTTGCGAAGTTCCTTCTTGAAAGAGTGCTCCAATAATTACTTGATTTGTTATGATCTTTTCTCACAATCTGTTAAGCAAAAAGTGTAAGACTAGCTCTGATACCAATTGAAAGTACAAGAGGGGGGTGAATTGACGATTTTTATTTTTAGTATTCTAAGTAGTTGACTAGTTTACCAATTAGTCGACTAGAGATGAGAACAGAATAATAATAATGCAGAAATGAAGTGCAAGAAATAAAGACACCAGGATTTTTATACCGGTTCGAATTCAATGTGAATCCTACATCCAGACCCCTTGGGTTGCAGGGGTGATCTCTTTCAGTATTTAAAGTATCTCGAGTACAAGTTGGTTGATGTAGCTTTACACCAACAATTAGTTTCTATGTCACTTTTCCCTTCTTGATACAATCCCTCACCGGTGTTTATCTCTTTTTCTTCTCTCATTAATTACACAGCAGATCTACAAAGAAGTGCAATGCTTGTTTGGAGTAGAACAAAAAGAGTGATAATGGTTCATTCAAAGTATATCTGCTTCAAGCCTGGAATAGATGTATATATACTTCGTGAGGCGTTCTTCACTCTTGATTGGCGCGAATCTTGAGAGATTACAAACCCAAGGGAATTGATCCTTGAACCGAATCGCAAATGGATTCTTTCCAATTAGGTTTCCGTTGATCATCCTTGACTTGTGTCCTTGACAGGTTTTTCTTTCGTTGGACAGATCTTCCGTTACTTGAGTGATTGATGATGGATCCCTGATTTCGGGCTTTAACTATCTCCCGTATAGAACTTTGCACTCTTATTTTCCTTTGATTTTGGGACCTTCCTATACTAGCTTCCATCAATTATTTATCAAATCATTGATTGATTCTTCTTCCGGATTTGCGTTGCTTCTTCCTTTTTCATAGCTAGTCATTGATACTTTTCCTTTCCTTTGTTTCCATTGATGGATTGTTTCCCCTAGTCTGTGCTTGAATGATAGGGAGTCTTGATTTCTTTATTTTATCCCTTGTGATCCTGCACCAAATGTGATATATTATTTTTCATCATTGAAACTCCTATTTAACAAAGTATATCTGTATTTGGTACACGCATTAGGTTATTTTAAAACGTGTGTCATTTATTTGCATATCGTTCAATTGCATTTTGATACCCTCAGTCAAACTTTCATCCCGTTTGGACATAAGAAATTTTTCACTTTTTTTCGAAACATTTTCCCTTTTTTTTTCGAAATCAGCATTTGATCATAAATTTTTCAATTTTTACTTGAAGATGCATTTTAGAATTTTTCAAAAATTTGAAAAACTACAAAAAGCTGATTTTTAAAATTTTCACTCAGATCACTCACAAAACTTCAAAAATCACCCAAAATTATATTCATGTCCAAACACAACTCTAATTTTCAAATACCATTTTTACTTGAATTTGTTTTTTATTTTATGAAATATAACTCAAAGTAACAATATAGAATAAGGAAAAACAAGCTAAGAGATATAGAGAGAAAGAGAGGAAGAGAGATTCTTATTTCTTCTTTAATTGTGTGTATTTTCATAGAAAGATTACAAGGCCTTTATATAGGCATGAAAATTGAAGAAAAATATGCTATTGAATATGTCACTAAGCTTTTAAGATGAAGATCATAGAGGAAGATAATGGAAGAAGAGTAGACATCCACCATAATTTGATTTTTCTTATAATACTCCTCCGTGGATGTCCATAGATAATGTGCCTCGTTAAAACCTTATTAGGAAAAACCCTCTAAAAAAACTCTAGTGAAGAAAAAAGAGTACACATGTTTATAAATACGCCTTTTGGTTACCCGTTAAAAACCTTCAAGAAAAACCCAGTGGGATAAAACCTTGTAAGGGAAAAAAAGTACAACGCGTATTAACTCCCCCTGATGAGAGCATCAATTCACATCATTGAGCCTTCGCATCCCACTCTTGTACACTATTTTCTTGAAGGTTGACGTCGGTAGAGATTTGGTGAATAAATTAGCCATAGTATTACTTGAACAAATCTGTTGCATATTGATATCACCATTCTTTTGAAGATCATGTGTGAAAAATAACTTTGGTAAATTGTGCTTTGTCCTATGTCCTTTTATAAATCCTCCCTTCAATTGGGCTATGCATGCTGCATTGTCTTCATACAAAATTGTGGGTAGTTTGTCACACTTCAAACCACATTTGTCTCTAATAAGATGTATTATAGACCTCAACCATAAACATTCTCGACTTGCTTCATGAATAGCAATTATCTCAGTATGATTAGATAAAGTAGCCACGATTGATTGCTTAGTCGATCGCCAAGATATGACAGTGCCTCCACATGTAAACACATAGCCTATTTGAGATCGAACCTTGTGTGGGTTAGATAAATACCCAGCATCTGCATAACCAATAAGATCGGGACTGCAATCATTGCCATAAAATAATCTCATATTGGTAGTTCCGTTTAGATACCGCAATATGTGTTTGATTCCATTCCAATGTCTCCTTGTAGGAGCAGAGCTATATCTTTCTAAGACATTAATTGAAAAAGTTATGTCAGGCCTTGTAGTGTTAGCAAGATATATTATTGCACTAGGATATGGTACTTCAGGACCAAGAATCTCTTCATTCTTTTCTTGAGGTCAGAACGGGTCCTTATTCACATCAAGTCATCGAACAATCATCGGAGTACTTAATGGATGTGCTCCATCCATGTAAAACCGTTTCAATACCTTTTCTATGTAGGCAAATTGATGAACAAAAGTTCCGTTTGCCAAATTTTCAATTTGCAAACCAAGACATAATTTTATCTTTCTGAGATCTTTCATCTCGAATTCCTTCTTTAAATAATCAATTTCCTTTTGGAGTTCTGTAGGAGTTCCAATAAGGTTTATGTCATCAACATATACAACAAGTACAACAAACTCTGATGTTGTTTTCTTTATAAAAACACATAGACAAATGGCATCATTTATATAACCTTCCTTTAATAAATACTCATTAAGGCAGTTATACCACATTCTTTTTTATTGCTTTAGACCATACAAAGATCTTTGCAATTTGATTGAAAATATTTTTCGTGACTTTTAATTATATGCATCAGGCATTTTAAATCCCTCGGGAATTTTCATGTATATCTCATTATCAAGTGAGCCGTAAAGGTAGGATGTAACCACATCCATTAAATGCATGTCAAGATTTTTATGAACAGCAAAACTAATGAGATAATAGAACGTTATAGTATCCATAACAGGAGAATACGTCTCTTCATAATCGATACCAGGCATTTGTGAAAATCCTTGTGCAACAAAGCGTGCCTTATATATTTGTACCTCATTTTTCTCATTCCTTTTACGTACAAAGACCCATTTATAGACAACGGGCTTAACACCATTAGGTGTTAGGACTACAGACTCAAAAACTTCACGTTTTGCAGGTAAAGTTAATTCTGCCTGGATAGCGTCTTTCCATTTTGGCCAATCATTTTTATATCTATATTCATCGACAGATTTTGGTTTAAGATCCTCATCTTGTTGCATTATTTCAACAGCGACATTATAAGCAAAAATGTTATTGATAACAATATTATTTCGGTTCCATCTTTTTTTCGTTGAGACATAACTTATTGAGATCTCTCCATTCCCATCATTTTTAGGTACCTGAACCTCCATTAAGGTCTTATCATTTGTTATGTCTCTGTGCTCTTCTTGAGCCACTACCTCTGTATTATGATCACTTTGATCATTGTCTCCTTTTCTTTTTCGAGGATTTTTATCCTTAAAACCAATTGGTCTATCATATTTCAAGCGTGGTTTAAACTCATTTGCTTTAATTGATTGTCCTACCAGGATATCAACTCGACTTGGAGCATTAGCAGCTAGAATATGTGACTTAGTCACCCTTGGTAGGTCAGTGAATGCATCTGGCAGTTGATTTGCAATATTTTGTAAATGAATTATCTTTTGAACCTCTTGTTCACATTGATTTGTTCGAGGATCTAAATGAGATAGTGATAATACATTCCAATCTATCTCTTTTTTCAGCTTCTTATTTTCTCCTCCCTAATGTTGGATATACTGATTCATCAAAATGACAATCAGAAAATCTTATCGTAAATAAATCTCCAGTCATAGGCTCCAGATATTTTATAATAAAAGGAGATCCATACCCAACATATATCTCCAACCTTTTTTGGGGACTCATCTTTGTGCGTTGTGGTGGAGCAATTGGAGCATATACCTCACAACCAAAGATTCTAAGATGAAAAATATTTGGCTCCTGACCAAAAGCCAATTGCAATGGGGAGACTTTATGATAACTTGTGGGCCTTATCCGCACAAGTGCTGCTGCATGCAAAATAGCATGATCCCATACTGAAATGGAGAGTTTTGTTCTCATAAGCATTGGTCTAGCAATTAATTGGAGGCGTTTGTTCAATGATTCCGCTAGACCATTTTGTGTATGAATATGAGCAACCGGATGCTCAATTGTTATCCCAGTTGATATACAATAATCAGTAAAGGCCTGAGATGTAAACTCACCTGTATTATCAAGACGAATTGTCTTACTTGTATAATCTGGAAATTGTACTCTTAGTTTTATTATTTGAGCCAACAATCTCGCAAATGCCATATTGCGAGTTGATAATAAGCACACATGTGACCATCTTGTAGATACATCTATCAAAATCATATAATATCAGAATGGTCCACATGAAGGGTGAATGGGCCCACATATATCACCCTGTATACATTCTAGAAATGTAGGGGATTCCATCCTAACTTTAATAGTTGATAGTCTAATAATTAATTTGCCTTGAGAACATGCAGCACAAGAGAATTTCTTAAATTGAAGAATCTTTTGGTTCTTCGTTGAATGTCCATATGAATTCTCAATTATTCTACACATCATAGTAGAACCAGGATGACCCAATCGGTCATGCCAAATAATAAAATTATCTTGATTAGTAAACTTCTCATTTACTAGGGAATATGTTTCAATCCTGCTAATACTTGTGTAATATAAGTCGTAGGAAAGAGCGGGTAATATTTCAAACACATATTTCTTACCCGACTTTATTGTAGTAATATAAAGATATTTAATCTTTTCATTATTTGTAGTCTCAATGTGATATCCATTTTGACGAATATCTTTGAAACTTAGTAAGTTTCTTTGAGACTTACTACAATATAATGCTTCATTAATAACCAAATTTGTTCCTACGGGTAGTAATAAATTTGCTCTTCATGTGCCTTCAATTAATTTTGTACTGCCAGATATTGTATTAACATTGGCTTCTTTCATCATCAAATAAGAGAAATATCTCGTATCTCTTAAAATAGTATGTGTTGTAGCACTATCCAAAAGATATATATCATTTTTATTAATCTTGGATCTAACTGAAGACTGAAAAATTTTCATATTCTTCATAAATAAACAAAAAGTACATCATAAGAAATACGAAAGACTATAAATAAAAGAAACATTAGAAATTACACAAGAAATGTAGAAACTAGCATATATGATGTTTTAGGAAAGTACACTAAGAAGAACAAATTACATAAAGACATAATATGAAAATAACAACTTTTCTTAAAGCTTTATTCCCCAGTAAGATATTCACTTCTTCATTCAATAACCTCAAAGAAGTCTCCAGCTTCTAAATGAGTAATATTTGCAACGCCTCCAAAATCATCATTTTTATATGCAAGATTTGCCTCAGCATCATCATATTTGTTTAAGGAACCTGCTTCATCATCATTATTTTAAAAATTCAAGTGTGTCTCCACATTGTTATCTTTTCTTTTATTGGATGTTTGATAAAGTTTGACAAAATAGTCAGGTGTATGAATAACACGTGCCCAATGACCTTTCATACCACACCTGTGGCAAATATTAACTCTGCCTTTTAAAGGATTATTTTGAGGATCCTTATTGTTCTCTTGTTTATTTCTACCATGATGACGATAATTATTTCATCCCTTTTCATTTCCATGTCCATGTCCAAGTCCACGACTATGGCCACGGCCGCGACCACGATAATGATTTTGTCTTCTTTCAAACTTTTGAGTAGCTGCTATCATATTCGCTTCGGAAAATGGTGCAGATTCAGTGGGACGTGCTTCATGATTTTTCATTAAAGGGTATTATGTTGCTCAGCCACCAGGAGGCATGAGATTAATTCATAATATTTTTTTAAACCCTTTTCACGGTATTGTTGCTGCAATACCATATTTGAGGCATGCAAAGTAGAAAAAGTCTTTTCCAGTAAATCCTTATCATTCATAATTTTCCTAAATAATTTAAGTTAGGAAGTTATCCTGAATACATCAGAATTATATTTACTTACAGTTTTAAAATCTTGTAACCGTAAATGAATTCATTCATATTGATCTCTTGGCAATATCGTTGCCTTAAGATGGTCATATCGTTCCTTTAAACTGCTCCATAATTCAAATGGATCTTTTAGGGTTAAGTATTCAGTCTTTAACCCTTCATCGAGATGATGACGAAGGAAAATCATAGCCTATGCTTTATCTTGGCCTGATGTTTCATTTTCTTGTATAATAGTATTTTCAAGAGCTTTTGCAGCAAGGTGGATTTCAGCATCAAGGACCCATGATAAATAATTTTTTCCGGCGATGTCAAGTGCCACAAATTCAAGTTTTGATAAATTCGACATAATGAAAACAGAAAGCAGAGTGGTGGTAGCTAGTGTGTGCCGGATCGGACTTGAGTAGAAGCTAATTCGTGCTGATAACGTTTTATGAAATATAACTCAAAGTAACAATATAGAATAAGGAAAAACAAGCTAAGAGATATAGAGAGAAAGAGAGAAAGAGAGATTTTTATTTCTTCTTCAATTGTGTGTATTTTTCTATCTATTACAAGGCCTTTATATAGGCATGAACAGTGAAGAAAAATATGTCATTAAGCATTTGAGATGAAGATCATGGAGGAAGAGTAGACATCCACCATAATCATGGAGGAAGAGTAGACATCCACCATAATTTAATTTTTCTCACAACATTTCACCTTTTTGTTGGAATTTTACAATTCTTATGTCCAAACACCCACTTTGTGTTTATCGAGAAAAATTAGATACAATGTATGATTTTTTGAATTAAACTAAATTGTGACAGCTACTTTAACAAAAATGAAAACTACTTGCAACAGGAATTCAGACAAACAAGGGCAATCCGTTGCACGGACTTCAAAACACTAAGGGGTCGTTTGGTAGGGTGTATAAAAATAGTACGGAATAAGGTGTATTAGTAATGCATGGATTAGTAATGCATGGGTTAGTAATGCAAGTATTAGTTATGCAAATATTATTTCTTATCTACTGTTTGGTGTGGCGTATTAAAATTATAATGCATTGCATAATTTTTAAGAAAAATAGCAGTTTACAAAAATGCCCTCCATATTCTCAAGTTTTAAGGGACTTTAAGGATAATTTTACCTTTAACCATATTAATGCATGCATTAATAACCTTGGTATTACTAATGTCATGGTTTTCTATGCATTACTTATACATAGAATAATACCAAGTATGATGTATAACTAATACTTGTATTAGTTATACACAGGTTGAAAAAATGTACCAAACAAGGTATTAGTAATGCATAGAACTAATACTTGCATTATTTTTTCTGACACCTCCTACCAAACGACCCCTAACGAACATCATCGCACATCATTGCGCTGACAGATATATGCTCGAACTAGATATGCACAAATTTCCGCAGAGAGAAAGCAATTATTTTTATCGCAACTGCAAGCTAAAAGAGCTGAATTTAAAAAGTGGCTACACTTGCATCATTCAAATAATGCACTATCTTCTTCAGAAGCTAATAATCATTATGGAAAACGAAGTGTGCTTGCAATTTCTGTCCTTCATTGGCTTCTGAGGAAGGTCAGAAAAGTAAATATTTTCTTCCTTCTCATAGAAATTCCTCTATTAAAAAAATACATATAAATGCGCATAATGCCGTTGTCGTATGTGTATATAGGTATATTTGAAAAGGTCATGCTTCTGCAGCTACAAATACAGCTGATTGCTTATCTTTGAAGTAAGTGAGTCCCGAAAAACTTCAAAATTCTAATTAAACTAATTAGTTATACATGTCTAAACACTGACTATTTCATTGTCAGGATCAAACAATAAGTAGATGTAATGCAGCAGAAAACCTTTCAACTCCAGTTACTTCGAATAGAGGTATGTATCTATTTGCTAAGACAATATCTCATAGTACTTTCTCCGATTGTAACGTTATCATTTTATTCAAATTAAGTAACTTACTTTGATGTAAATACTTTCTTTAATTGTTGCAGCCCCCCTCTTTAATTGTGTTCTGAAGTTCAGAACTTATGCATAAATGTTGTATACTATCTTTTGTAACAAAATGTTTTGGAAACAAGAGTGTGCGATAATGATACCATCTACTTAATCGACTCTTCTGTTGATAAGCTGCTGCAGTCAATTTGGGTTTTGCATAAAAACCTGCTAATGGCATAGTAGCTGGGTGAGTTTTTAGATCTCTTTCCATGTAAGATACAATACACTAATATCTCCCAAGGTGATCTTATTCTTCTCCTGACTTCTACTTTCATGTGAAGCAAGCAATTGTCTCACGGGAACTACTGTTAAGCACCGTGAATTCCAAGACTTAAAACATTAGCAATTGATAAACCCCTGGTGAGTTGAATATTCCTTGGTCTGTATGGTTCAGAAAGTTAAATTTTGGAGCTAAAGAGTTAACTGAAAATTGTTCCCCAAAAAAACCGGTACCATTTCCAGAAATTGAAGATGATAAAGCTTTTCAATATTTTTTGATATGTGGAGAAACATAACATATTATGCAGAAAAGTGTAACTCATTAGTGATCGGAACAGAAAACAGAGATAGAATTAGCGTTGTACCAAAGAATTTCAAGTATTCGTGAAGAGCTATCAGGTTAGCTAAGTTTTTTGGAAAAAACATGTTTACTGTTCATAGGCAAGGATGGTTTTCTCGTAGTGATTTTACATGGGACCTAAAGTAAAATGATCAAGTAGGTCCTCTGGTGATGGTTTTACTTCTTTACTGTGCATTTCGTCTAACTTCAATTTGCTTCATTGTCCTCTGTTTGAATCATCTATTGATAAGTAACCCTATAGTGAATTACTCCAACCTTCCGATTTTCTTCATTATCCTTTGCTTGAATCATCTACTGGTAATGAGTTGATGCAGGATACAAAGGCATTTTGTACTGGTGGTGAAAAGTTGTAGGAAGTGAGAGCAAAATTTCAATAATAATACTGCTACAATAATATTATTTGTGAGTAAATACACGAATTGGCTTGAGTCGTGTTGGGCGCTGTCCTAAAAAACTATTTCAGCAGTGTGAAATGTCCCTCCAGGATTAAACAAGCCTACCTCTATTAGGAAGGATACATGAATTAGTAAAATATTAAATTACAAACCCAGCTATTTAAAAGAGGGAACAAACAAAATAGACTACAAATCTTTTAAGGAGGAAAGAAAAGGAAACTGAAGAGGAACGAAAGAGGCAAAGTAAAATGTACTGATCTTGATGGCTATTTTGAACGCCTATTTATATAGGCTAATTGAGAAGCTTAGAGTATGACAAGTGTATGACACTTGTTTTGAACTTCCCATGCAAGTTGCCACATGGATGGACATTTGTCCACTTTTTGGAAATATAACAACATTTCCCCCAGATATTTTCAAAAAATTCATACAAAGAGGAGATTTTGTTGTTCAACGAGGTTATTGTAAGTCAGAGATTTTATCAATCACATTTCGATCCTCACAATTTTGCTGTTCAACGCGGTTTTGCACCACTAGGCCATGCGCATGCCTGGTTATTCATGAGAGCTCTAGAGACTAGGCCAAAATCTCATAGGAGCGGCCCCACTCCACTTTCATATAGGTGAATTAATCAAGTGTATACTGCTTTTAAATACACCATCCTAAAGGAATATGAATTTCATTAAGAGTTATAATTCATTCTCTCAATTAGTAGCAGTCAAGCACTCTCTTTTAGTGCTTCAGTGTCAATATTGTCTTGTTATTACCCATATGAACCTACTTCATATGATCTCCAATCACATAGGTTGGGTTACCATCTCTATTGACAATATGACGGCCTTAACCCCATCTCTTTTGAGGTTTGAAGAATTAATTTTCTTCCCACGGGTTTAGTCTGAGGATCGATCAAATTAACTTCTCACTTCACATAATCAATGAAACTTATTCCATCTCTCAGCAGCTGCTTTATGACATCATGCCTCAATTTCATGTGTCTACTTTTACAATTATAAGATTTATTTTTTGCTATAGCTATTGCCGCTTAGCAATCACAATGTATAGACACATGAGGCAATACATCCTTTATTAAAGGGATATTAGTTAAGAAGTTTCTTAGCCACTCAGCCTCAGAACCAGCTAACTCCAGAGCTACAAACTCTGATTTCGTAGTCGATCTAGCAATGATCGTCTGTTTAGCTGATTTTTACGATATTGCACCACCACAAAGGATGAATACATAACCACTAGTGGATTTTGTCTCATATGAATCAGAGATCCAGTTTGCATTACTGTACCCTTCTAAAGTAGAAGGAAATCTAATATATATGATACCATAATTTATGGTTCCTCTCAAATATTCCATTAGTCTAGCTAATGCAGACCAATGCTCTCTGTTGGGATTATGGGTATATCTACTCAGTCTACACAAAACATAGGCTATATCAGGCCTTGTAAAATTCATTAAATGCATCAGACTCCCAATAATCTGAGCATATTTAGACTGAGCAACTAGGTCACAATTATTCTTTTTCAATTGAAAATTAGCATCAAAAGGAGTGCTCACATGTGTGACACTAAAATATTCAAACTTATTAATAAGTCTATCAACGTAATATTCTTGTGACAACATTATTCCATCTTTACTCCTTATAACTTTAACTCCCAATATTGTATTTACTTCACCCAGATCTTTCATATCAAAATTAGCAGACAGAAATAATTTAGTACTTTTCACAATATTTAAACTTGTACCAAATATAAACATGTCATTAACATACATGCATATTATCACATAATCATTGTCTACCACTTTAGTATATACACATTTATCCACCTCCACCGAAGAAAAATTGTCTCTCAGTAAGACTTGTTCAAATTTCTCATACCACTGCTTAGGAGCTTGTTTAAGGCCATAAAGAGATATAATTAATTTACAAACTTTATTTTCTTGTCCAGGAATGACACAACCTTCAGGTTGAACCATATAAATTTCTTCTTCTAAATCACCATTTAAATAAGTTGTTTTGACATCCATTTGATGGATAAAAAGCTTATGGATAGAAGCTAAGGCAATTAAAACTAAAACTCGAATAGAAGAAATTCTAGTCACTGGTGCAAACGTATCAAAATAATCTATATTTTATTTTTGAGAAAATCCTTTTGCTACTAACCAAGCTTTATATTTATCTAAAGATCCATCAGGATTAAATTTCTTTTTGAAAATACATTTACAACCAATAGGCTTTGCACCAGGAGGTAAATCTGTTAAAATTCAAGTTTTATTATTTAAAATAGAATCAATTTCAACTTTTATTGCCTTTTTCCAATAATTAGTTTCTGAAGAAGTTATAGCTTCAAAATAATTTGATGGTTCACTATCGACAAGAAAGGTCTGAAAATCATTTCCATAAGAAAAATATTCTTTCCTAGGTCTTTTACTCCTTCTCAGTTCTGTCACGACCCGAAATTCCCACCTTCGGGACCGTGATGGCGCCTAACATTTTACCTGCTAGGCAAGCCAACATTAGAATATAACTAGCCATTTTAATAAAATTTTAAATTAATTAATGACAAGGAAACAAATGCGGAAATAAAGTCTGAAATAAAGTGAATAATCCATAATAATCGCGATATCTAAATACCATCCCAGAAATGGAGTCACAAGTGCACTAGCTTCTAGAATAATACAAATAAAGGTGTGAATAAAGTTCAAGCTGTTTGAAATATAATACACAGTTGTGATAAGATAGAAGGGGACTTCAGAACTGCGAACGTTGTGCAGTTATACCTCAAGTCTCCACTGGTAACTGTATCTGAGCAAATTTGCAGTACGCCGTTGGGACCAACTCCGAAATCTGTACAAAAAGTGTAGAGTGTAGTATCAGTACAACCGACCTCATGTACTGGTAAGTGCAGAGTCTAACCTCGACGACATAGTGACGAGGCTAAGGCAGGTCACTTACATTAACATGTACGCAATAATAATAACAACAACAATAATAGAAATAAATCAGGCAACTCATTTTAACAGTTGAAGTCAACTCGGCAGTCATAACCAATTATTATTTCAATCAACTTTCGTTGCGGCGTGCAACCCGCCCCAACAATATAATTCCTCAATAAATTTCCGTTGCGGCGTGCAACCCGCTCCAACAATATAAACTTTAAACAAATCTGTTGCAGCGTGCAACCCGATCTCCCAATATAGCTTTAAATAACTCTGTTGCGGCGTGCAACCCGATCCCTCAATATATTTATTTTCATTTTCGTTGCAGCGTGCAACCTGATCCTCCCCCCCTCCTCCCCCCTCCATATATTTTAACAACTCTTAAATGTAATAAAAATACTCCAATAAATACCACGTTTAATGAGAAACTATTAAGCATCATAGGCAGTATAATATTTAATATGCTAAATGTCAAGTAGCAATTAAGACACATAAATCAAATAAGCACGTGACAATTATTACAGGAATTCAAGAATTAATATTTGACAAGAAATAGGAGAAAAATAATTATTATAACAATTAATTCGTATCTTAAAACAATTTAAGATGTTTAAATAATTAAGCAAATAATTAAATTGACAAAGTACATGCACTCGTCACCTTGCCTATACATCGTTATACATGAAATTCACATAGAAAATAATTCAAGGGTTCTATTCCCTCAAGTCAAGGTTAACCACGACACTTACCTCGCTTTGCAACCAAATTCAAGAATCCAATAAACCTTTGCCTCGCGAATTCTTGTCCGAAATCCTCAAATCTAATCATAAACAATTCAATATACACAATATAAATCGTAGAAATTAATTCTATATGAATTTACTAATTTTCGGATTAAAATTCAAAATTTATTTCAAAAATCAACAGTGGGACCCACGTCTCGAATCCCGAAAAACTCAGGAAATCCGAACACCCGTTCCGATACGAGTTCAACCATATAAAAATTATCGAATTCCGACATCGGATTGGCTTTCAAATCTTTGTTTTACATTTTTGGAAGATTTTATAAAAATCGAATTTTTCTTCCATAAATTCATGGATTCATGATGTAAATGAGTATAAAATCATGAAATATAATCAACAGAGTATAAGAAACACTTATCCCAATTTTTTCCCGTAACAATCATCCAAAAATCGCCTTACCCGAGCTCAAAAACGTGAATAATGAAAAATGGGGCGAATTCCTATTTCCAGAACTTAAGTTCTGTTGTCCAGATCTTTACTCATCGCGATCGCGAGAATTCGTTCGCGATCGCGTAGAACAATTTCTACCCAAGTCTATTTTACTCTTCGCGATCGCGGGAATGGCTTCGCGATCGCGAAGCACAATTTGCACAGGCTGCCAATTTGTACTATGCGAACGCGACATCCCATACGCGAACACGAAGCATAACCCCGTAGACCTTCGTGATCGCGGACCGCTTCATGCGAATGCGAAGAACAAATTTGAGTGCCCCAACTTGTGCCTTATTTCCTCTTCGCGGATGCGATCAACTCTACGCGTTCGCGATACACTGGGAGCTAACCTTCCGTGATCGCGTGCCTATCTTCGCGAACGCGAAGGGTAAAAATCACGGCTCATAATTTCTTCTTCGCGATCGCGGGAATGGCTTCGCGATCGCGAAGCACCATGCACCAGATGACAGTTGAAGCTCAAAAACAAGATTTTTTTTCCAAAGTTTAAAAGGTTCGTAGGCTATTCGAAACTCACCCGAGCTCTCGGAGCTCTAAACCGTACATGCACACAAGTCCAAAAATATCATACGAACTTACTCACACGATCGAAACACCAAAATAATGCCTAGAACTACAAATCGGACACCAAATAAAATAAAATTTTTAAGAAAACTTTAGAATTTCTATTTTAACAACCGGACGCCCGAATCACGTCAAACCAGCTCCGTTTCTCACCAAATTTGGCAGACAAGTCATAAATATAGTTATGGAACTACACCGAGTTCCGAAACTAAAATACGGATCCGGTATCAACAAAGTCAAACATTAGTCAAATCTCTTAAGTCATTACACCTTTAAACTTAAAAATTTCGACAACATGTGATAACTCGAGTTAGGCACCTCGGAATTTGATTACGGGAATACGCCCAGATCCCAAATCAGGATACGGACCTATCGAAACTGTCAAAATACTGATCCAAGTCTGTTTTCTCAAAAAGTTGACCAAAGTCAACTCAGTTGAGTTTTAAGGCTCTATTTCTCATTTTAATTAATTTTTCATATAAAAACTTTCCGGAAAATTATACGGACTGCGTACGCAAGCCGAGGAACGATGAATAGCTCTGTTTGAGGTCTCATAATATAGAAATAATTATTAAATTTAAAGATGACCTTTTGGATCATCACAAGTTCCTCATTAGAGGTAATTTTATTATTTGTTTCAACAGGTGTAGAAACATTTTATCAGACAGTGGATAAATATATTCAAAGAACTCAGTATTTTTTGTCTCAATTATAGTATTGCAATCAAGCACATCACTTTTTAAAACAAGAAATCTATATGCAGCACTATGTTCAACATATCAAATAAGTATGCAATCAACAGTTTTAGAACCTATTCTTCTCTTTGTAGGTTCAGGCAAAAGGACTTTAGCAAAGCACACCCACACTTTTAAATATTTCAAGTTAGGTTTATAACCCCTCCACAATTCATACGGAGTTTTGTCAGTTCTTATATGTGGTATTCTATTTTATAAGTGACATGCAGATAATATAGCTTCACCCCACAAATTATCAGGAGCATTAGAACTAACTAACATAGAGTTCATCATCTCTTTCAATGTTCTATTTTTCCTTTCAGCTAATCCGTTTGACTCGGGTGAATAAGACGGAGTTACTTCATGAATAATTCTATTCTTTTCAAGAAAATCATTTAAAGAAAAATATTCTCCACATCTATCAGATTTAATTCTCTTGATTCTTCTACTAAGTTAATTTTCAACCTCAGTTTTATAAGAAATAAAAGTATTAAAGTCATCATCTTTATTTCTAAGAAAATACAACTTAGTATATCTAGTAAAATCATCAATAAAAGTCACATAATATCTTTTACCACCTCTAGTCATAGTCTGCTTCAAGTCGCCTAAATCAGTGTGAACTAAAGATAACAATTTAGTTTCTCTATTTACGGAAAAATAGGTCTTTCTAGTACTTTTAGCTTCATCACATATTTCACACTTGTCAATATTATTTGAGTCTAAACCGGATATTAATCCGAGTGACTGCATTTTCTTTATATATGCGATATTAATGTATCCTAATCTAGTATGCCATAAAGAGATTGACTCAACTATATAAGGAGAAGCAGATATATTTCCATTGATAATATCAGAAACATTAAGTACAAAGAGTCCTTGATTATAATAGCCCTTTCCCACAAACACATTATTTTTGGTCATTATGATCTTATCAAATTCAAAAGACACTTTCACTCCGACTCTTCCTAACAAGGATACAGAGATCAAGTTTGCCCTCATAGTAGGAACATGCAGTACATCAACAAGGGCTAAAGTTTTTCCTGAAGTGAGTTTCAGGAGAACTTTACCCTCACCCAAGACTTTTGTAGTACTTGAGTCTCCAAGGTAGACCTCTTCTCTATCATCCTCTACAGGAGTATAAGAGGAAAATGCTTCTCGATTTGCACAAATGTGCCGAGTAGCCCTAGAGTCTACCACTCATTCTTTTGCATGTGCTACAATGTTTACTTGAGTTGCAATAATATCACGTCCTTCCGCTAAGTTAGACTTAGGAGTATTAGTTTTTCCTTTGATTTCCTGCTCTGTGCCTGCACTGTGAGGCATGATGGCCTGATTTTCCACAAACAAAATAAGAGCCTTTTTTTCTTTTAAGGTTAGGATTTTTAGGCTTGTAACCTTGAGACTTATTCTCGTACCTTTTGTGGTTGTTGTTGTTGCTTTGCACTAAATTTTCTTTAAGAGATGTCATCCTAACTTTGGCAGATTCTTTTCTGTTGGAATCTTCAATTAGGATGTGGGTCACAATTTCCTCAATAGTGAAATTTTTCTATTTGTGCTTTAAGTTATTTTTGTAGTCACTCCATGACTCAGGCAGCTTCTCAATTAGCACTCAAGCAAAAAACTTTTCTGGTAAAAACATCTCCTCGGCCTTAAAGTCTTCTAACAGTTTTTAAAATTCATTGATTTGTACGTTTATCTCTTTATCATCTCTCATTTGCCACTGATAAAATTTTTCTACTATAAATTTTTGTTTTGTAGCATTTTCAGCAGTGAAGTTTTTAATTAAGGCTTCTCAGATAGATTTTGCTTCTTTTATAACTGCAATATACACCAAACAGTTCATTAGATATAGTTTGCAATATGGTGTGACGGCATACCTTGTTGGAATATTGCCATGATTCCACTATTTTATTATTAGTGTTTGGACTAGGTTTTGGATGCAGAGTGCATGTGCAACACCATGGACATCAAGCAGTAAAAAAATACGTTCTTGCCAACGCTTGAAATTTTCATTGGCGAAAATTTCGATATTCGACACATCTAGAAATGGCCCGGCATATGCTAGTGCAACTGGAACTGGGGCAGCGGAGATAGCGCCAATATTGGTAGTATCAATAGTATTTTTAGCATCAGTATTGTTTGCCATAGTTTCTTAGATTGTAGGAAGTAAGAGCAAAATTTCAATAATAACACTGCTACAATAATATTATTTGTAAGTAAATACACAAATTGGTTTGAGTCGTGCTGGGCACTGTACTAAGAAACTATTTCAGCAGTGTGAAATGTCTCTCCAAGATTAAACAAGCCTACCTCTATTAGGGAGGATACAAGAATCAGCAAAATATTAAATTACAAACCCAACTATTTAAAAGAGGGAACAAACAAAGTAGACTACAAATATTTTAAGGAGGAAAGAAAAGGAAACTCAAGAAGAACCAAAGAGGCAAAGTAAAATGTACTGATCTTGATGGCTATTTTGAAGGTTTATTTATAGGCTAATTGAGAAGCTTAGAGCATAGACAAGTATATAACACTTGTTTTGAACTTCCCATGCAAGTTGTCACATGGATGGACATTTGTCCACTTTTTGGAAATATCACAACATCAGTCATTAAGATGTAAGAGGATGGCTATGCTGATTTTGTACTGTTGACAAATGTCTAATGTGTACAACTTCATAACAAAGGAAAATTACAGAAAAGCAATATGGTATTCACTTAAAAATATTGTACTACTTCTATCTCATTGTACTTTTCCTGTTCAAGGTACCGTAACATTGAGTCAGAAGGAGATGATTTACCAGATGTAACAGAGTTCAATTCTCGGATTGGCTGTGTCTAAGATCTGACGTTTACACGAGCAGTTTTGTTAGCCATTTCTGGTGTTATTTTGTTTTTCATATGTGGAGTGTCTGTTACCTATGAAGGCCTTCTCAGTGTAAACTCAAGTACATATATGACATATTTTGCATCAATCTATGCAAATATTTATAGTTGTGTTACTGTATCTTCAGGCAAGTATGTGAATTTTGAAGGCTCTCTCCTTAATTGAGGGTTGGAATTAGTACTTGGCTGATTGTGACAACTTAGATTTGATGTGACATTATTAGTCCTATCACCTAGACACCTTTGTCAAGCAGGATAGCTGATGCAACGATTTTTCATTATCTATTACTCTATATACTCTATTATATTATTGCATCTCCACACATCCACCATTTCACATACTCCTATATGATATCTGCTTGCGTCAATCATATCAGCATATAAGCTTATGCAATTTTAGCTTTATGTTTTTATATGCGCTAGTATTTTTTTCGCTCTTCGTCAGCATTTTTATTCTTTACACTATCTTCGTCACCAAATGACTACGTAAGTTCATTAATAGGAAACCTAAAATGTTTGGCCCGTGCTCAGTACGGGCAATGGCCATCTAGTATATATATATATATATATATATATATATGTGTTGCACGTTAATAATGGCATGTGATGGTTTAACTATTTAAATCATCTGAAAGTCGAAAAATATTATTACATTATCATAATACGTGAATTCAAAATAAAATGACATCATCAGAACTTACACAAATGATCAATTTAGTCATGTCAGTTAAATAATTAAGTATTATAATTTAAAAGTATTTAATTTGATAGTATCTTACCGAATATTTCTTTGTAGATGATTTTATTTTTATGTATGTTTCCTTCTAATGCTTTGGCTGCTCTGCCATAACCATAACTCTTGTAGTTGATATTGATATTCCTCGTGAAAGTGCAACATATAGTTGTTTGTGCAAAAACAATATTGCGATTGTCACGACCCAATTTTCTCTCCGTATGACGTCGTGACGGCACCTAATCTCTATGACTAGGTAAGCCTAATATTTGCGGAATAATGAAATGAAAACATGAATTAAACAACTAACTGTTCAAAATACACGGTAATCCCAAAACTCGGAACATCAAAAGTCACAAGCTACAGAAGAAAATTAGTATCTCTATACACCAGAGTCTAATAACAGAAGTAAGGAAGGTAATTGACATAGGAGGGAATAGAGGGAGACTCCAAGGTCTACGGACGCGGCATATATACCTTGAAGTCTCCGTACAGCAGCAAGCACTCTCAGCTAGTAGCGAGACTGATAAGAAGTACCTGGATCTGCACACAAAATATGTGCAGAAGAGTAGCATGAGTACACCACAATCGGTACCCAGTAAGTGCCAAGCCTAACCTCGGTAGAGTAGTGACGAGGTCAGGTCCGGGCCCTACTGGAATATAACAATAAAACAAGACAAAAATAAAATATCGAAGTAAAATAAAGACTGAAATTTAACAAGAAAGAATTCATAGAAGGTAATAGCTCAATACACAGAAATACAACAGGGGATCTCCCGAGATACCGTCTCGTAGTCCCAAACGTAAATGTGCAGGAGGATCTTCCGGAATACCGTTCCGTAGTCCCAAAGTAAATATGCAAGACAGGGGAATCTCCCGGAATACCGTTCCGTAGTCCCAAAATAAATATGCAGTACATGAAAATCTCTCGAAATACCGTTCTGTAGTCCCAAAGTAAATATGCAGCGCAAACAATAGAAATACAACTACATCACGAAAGCTTACGATTTAGACTAAGTACCAGTCAAGGAAGAAGCAGGAAATTCACTAAGTATGTTGTACAGAGTTCACATAAGCAGTTAAGACGTGTAAACATGTTGTATTAGACTAAATAGGATAGCTACACATATTGGAATAACTCAATTAAGAATGAAAATAGATTCATACTCATTAAAATGGTATAACTCAAAATAAAAGGAAAATAGGTTGCCGCTCAATAATAAAATCGGGTTTTTTCACAACTAGCCTGTTTACGTACTCGTCACCTCACGTACATGGCGCTCACATATCACAATAGTTTCAAATCTTAAGGAAATTTCCCCCACACAAAGTTAGACAAGTCACTTACCTCGAACCAAGCTCAATCAATCGGTCACAATGCCTTTCCCACGAATATCCGACTACGAATGGCCTAAATCTAGCCAAAAGTAATTACATATCATAATTACAGCCATAAGAGACTCATCTAATTAATGAAATCAATACTTTAACAAAAATTCCGAAATTCGTCCTAAAAGGTCGACAGAGCCCACATCTCGGAATCGGGTAAAAGTCACAAAATCCGAAAGCACATTCACTCACGAGTCTAACCATATCAAATTTACTAAAATCCGACACCAAATATTCCTTCAAATCTACAAATCAAACTTTCCAAATCCCTAGCCTCAAACTCCCAAATTCTACCTTAAATACATACTAACTAGGTAGAAAAATAAATGGGGAAGCAAGATTATTGATCAAAAATAAGCACAAGGGACTTACCTCAAGAAATGCCTCGAAAATGCTCTCAACAATCGCCCTAAACCGAGTTTGCAAAGTCAAAAATGGCAAAAATCACGAAGCCCTTTGGTTTTAAACACTGCCCAGGCATTTCCGCACCTGCGCGCCCGCTGGTGCAAAAATGTGGGCGCACCTACGAAAACGACTAACCTTGGTTGCCTCCGCTTCTGCGGCCACTAGTCCGCATCTGCGCTATCGCAGGTGCGGAGAAACCATCGCACCTGCGACCTCTGCTGATATCCACCCCTTCCGCACTTGCACACAAACTTCCGCACATGCGGCCTCGCACCCGCGGCTAATACCCTCATAGGTGCGATCATACCAGCAAAGGACCAAACTTCAGAAATTTCTCAACTTCCATTCCAAATCCGTTAACCACCCGAAACTCACCCGAGCCCCCCGGGACCTGAACCAAACATACCAACCAATCCTAAAATACCATATGAACTTAGTTGAGCCTTCAAACCACATCAAACAATGCTAAAATCACAAATCATCCCCCGATTCAAACTTAAAGAACTTAAAACTTCTAAATTCGACAACCGATGCCGAAACCAACCAAACCACATCCGATTGATCCCAAATTTTACACACAAGTCATATTCAACATTACGGACCTACTCCAGCTTGCGGAATCGGAATCCGACCCCGATATCAAAAAGTCCACTACCGATCAAAATCTCCAAAAATTCGACTTTCGCCATTTCAAGCCTAAATAAGCTATGAACCTCCAAAACACAACCCAGACACGCCCCTAAGTCCAAAATCACCTAACGGAGCTAACGAAACCGACGAAATTCTATTCCGGAGTCGTCTTCACCCAGTTACGACTATGGTTCAAATACTAAGGCTTAAACCTCCATTTAGGGACTAAGTATCCCAAAACACTCCAAAAACCAAAATAAAACCTCCCGGCAAGTCACAATAGCAGAAATAGATATGGGAGAAGCAGTAAATAGGGGATCGGGGCTATTACTCTCAAAATGATCGGCCGGGTCGTTACATCCTCCCCCTCTTAAAATAATCTTTCGTCCTCGAACGAGTATAGAGACATACTTGAAGTGGTGAAAAGATGAGGATAACGGTTGCGCATATCTTGCTCGGTCTCCCAAGTCGCCTCCTCGACCAACTGTCCCCTCCATTGAACCTTCACGGAAGCAATGTTCTTTGACCTTAGCTTTTTGATATGCCTGTCCAAAATAGCCACTAGCTCTTGAACATAAGATAGATCCTTGTCCAATTGGACTGAGATGAAATCCAGTACGTGAGCCGGATCACTATGATGCTTTCAGAGCATCGAAACATGAAATACCGGATGAACTCCTGCTAGGATGGGAGGTAAGGCAAGCTCATAAGCAACTTCCCCAATACACCACAACACCTCAAAAGGACCAATGAACCTTGGGCTCAGCTTGCCCTTCTTTCCAAATCTCATAACGCCATTCATAGGCGAAACCCGGAGCAAGACCCGCTCTCCAACCATGAATACAACATCGCGAACCTTTTGGTCAGCGTAACTCTTTTGTATGGACTGGGCTATGCGAAGTCTATCCCAAATCATCTTAACCTTTTCCAAGGCATCCTGAACCAAGTCTGTGCCCAATAATCTGGCCTCGCCCGGCTCGAACCAACCCACTGGGGATCGACACCGCCTACCATACAGAGCTTCATATGGTTCCATCTGAATGATGGACTGATAACTGTTGTTGTAAGCAAACTCCGCAAGTGGAAAGAACTGGTCCCAAGCACCCCCAAAATCTATCACGCAAGCGCGGAGCATATCCTCCAGTATCTAAATAGTGCGCTCGAACTGTCCGTCCATCTGAGGGCGAAATGTTATGCTCAACTCAACCTGAGTACCCAACTCATGTTGTATCGCTCTCCAAAACCATGATGTAAACTGTGGACCCCGGTCAGAGATGATAGATACTGGTACGCCATGAAGCCTGACGATCTCACGGATGTAGATTCGAGCTAGCTGCTCGGAAGAATAGGTAGTCATCACAGGAATAAAATGAGCCGACTTAGTCAACCTATCCACAATCACCCAAACTGCATCAAACCTCCGCCGAATCCGTAAGAGTCCAACAACAAAATCCATAGTGATCCTCCCCCATTTCTATTCCGGAATCTCCAACTTCTGAAGCAACCCACCTGGTCGTTGATGCTCATACTTCACCTACAACATTGGGCCACATACTCTACTATGTCCTTCTTCATCCTCCTCCACCAGAAATGTTGTTTTAAGTCCTGATACATCTTTACGGCACCCACATGAATAGAGTACAATGAACTGTGAGCCTCCTGGAGAATCAACTCACGCAAACCATCTACATTGGGCACACATAGCCTGCCTTGCATCCTCAATGTACCATCATATCCAATAGTGACCTCCTTAGCATTACCGTGTTGGATCGTGTCCTTAAGGACAAGCAGATGGGGGTCATCATACTGACGCTCCCTGATACGATCATAAAAGGAAGATCGAGAGATCACACAAGCCAATACTCGACTCGTCTCAAAAATATCCAATCTCACAAACTGGTTGGCTAAGACCTGAACATCCAACGCCATGGGCCTCTCTGCTACTGGTAGATATGCTAAGCTCCCCAAACTCTCTGCCCGGCGACTTAAAGCATCGGTCACCATATTGGCCTTCCCAGAGTGGTAAAAAACGGTGTTATCATAATCCTTAAACAACTCTAACCACCTCCTCTGACGCAAACTAAGATCCTTCTGCTTGAACAGATGCTTCAAACTCCGATGATCGGTGTAAATCTCACAAGGAACATCGTACAAATAATTTCGCCAAATCTTTAAGGCATGAACAATAGCTGCTAACTCAAGGTCGTGGACAAGATAGTTCTTTTCATGCACCTTCAGTTGTCTGGACGTGTAGGCAATGACCCTACCATCCTGCATCAATAACGCGCCGAGACCAATCCGCGAGGCATCACAATATACAGTATAAGACCCCAAACCTGTAGGCAATACCAATACTGGGCTATAGTCAAAGTTGTCTTGAGCTTATGAAAGCTCTCCTCACATTCCTCTGTCCACCTGAACGGAGAACCCTTCTGGGTTAGCCTGGTAATAGGTGCTGCAATAGATGAGAAACCTTCTATAAATCGACGGTAATACCCCGCCAAACCAAGAAAACTCTGGATCTCCGTAGCTGAGGACGGTCTGGGCGAACTGTGCATTGCTTCAATCTTCTTCGGATCCACTTGGATCCCCTCACTCGATACTATATGACCCAAGAATGCCACTAAGTCTAGCCAAAACTCATACTTTGAAAAATTTGCATATAACTTCTTTTCTCTTAAGGTCTGAACCGCAGTCCTCAGGTGCTACTCATGATCCTCCCGACTCCGGGAGTATACCAGAATGTCGTCAATAAACAAAATGACTAATGAGTCAAGATAAGGCCGGAACACACTGTGCATCAAGTGCATAAAAGTTGTTAGGGCATTGGTCAGCCCAAAAGACATCACAAGGAACTCGTAGTGACCGTACCGAGTTCGGAAGGCAGTCTTCGGGATATCTGGCTCCCGAATCTTCAACTGATGATAGCCGGAACGTAAATCAATCTTGGAAAATACTCTGGCACACTGTAACTGATCAAATAAGTCATCAATATGAGGCAATGGATACCTGTTCTTCACTGTGACTTTGTTCAACTGGCGGTAATCAATACACATCCGCATAGAGCCATCCTTCTTCTTCACAAATAAGATAGGAGCACCCCAAGGTGACACACTGGGCCGAATGAAGCCCTTATCAAGAAATTCCTGTAACTTCTCCTTCAACTCCTTTAACTCAGGAAGAGCCATACGATATGGAGGAATAGAGACGGGTTGAGTGCCCGGCAACAAATCAATGCCCAAATCAATATCTATGTTGGGAGGCATGCCCGGAAGATCAGCTTGAAACACATCTTGAAAGTCCCTCACTACTGGAACTGACTCAACTGTAGGGGTATCAATACTGACATCTCTCACATAAGTTAGATACGCGTCACACCCCTTCTCAACCATTCGTTGAGCTTTAAGAAATGAAATAACTCTGCTGGGAGTATACTCTAAGGTACCTCTCCACTCTAAACGCGGTAAGCCTAGCATAGCCAGCATCACGGTTTTGGTATGACAATCAAGAATAGCATAATGGGGCGACAACCAGTACATGCCCAAGATAACATCAAAATCTACCATGCTGAGCAATAATAAATCGGCTCTGATCTCAAAACCACTAAGAGCAATCAAACACGACCGATACATGTGGTTCACAACAAGATAATCTCCCACATGAGTAGACACATAAACATGGGAACTCAAAGAATCCCACGATATGCCCAAATACGGGGCAAAACAAGAGGACACATAGGAATAGGTAGAGCCTGGGTCAAATAATACCGACACATCTCTATGACATACTGGAACAATACCTGTAATGACAGAATTAGAAGCAATTGCCTCTGTACGAGCAGGAAGGGCATAATATCTGGCCTAGCCTCCCCCTGTAGGGTGACCTCTACCTCACCGACCTCCACCTCGAGCTGGCTGAGCAGGTAGGGTGGCAGCTGGTGCTGTAATCATGGCTTGAGGACCCGGTGGGGCACGCTATGGCTGAGAAGTTTGTGGAGGTGCAGCCCTCCTAAATTTGGGGCAATCCCTCACCATATGGCGA
This sequence comes from Nicotiana otophora, assembly GCA_000715115.1. NCBI lineage: Eukaryota > Viridiplantae > Streptophyta > Magnoliopsida > Solanales > Solanaceae > Nicotiana > Nicotiana otophora. The sequence continues at coordinate 263,636 of AWOL01S0001293.1, forward strand.
GTGTCGCCACACTCAAAACAAGCTCTGGGAGGGCATGGTTGCTGTGAATCGCTCTGTCCAGATTTGCTGGACTGGCCGCTAGGAATACCCCGTGCAGGAGGCACACTAGATACTGGCGGTGCATAATAAGGCTCTTGGGGCCTAGAAGGGACCGGAATACCACTGGCGGCTGGAAGAGCTTAATGGACGGGGCAACTTACATAACCCCTACCATGGCGAGCTGGGGAAGGAGCACCAGAATAAGAACCAGTCTCTCGAGACCTCTTGGCCTCCCTCTCCTCTCTATCCTGAGCAAGCATGCCCTCCAATCTTCCGGAAATACTCACAACCTGATGATAAGAAATATACATCTCTAACTCTCTGGCCATACTAATCTGGATGCTTGGGTGGAGTCCCTCAATAAACCGTCGAACCCTCTCTCGAACTGTGGAAACCAAGGCCGGTGCATGTTGGGCCAAATCACTGAAGCGAACTGCATACTCTGACACAGTCATAGCACCCTAGCGCAACTACTCAAACTCCGGGCACCATGAGTCCCTGAGGCTCTGAGGGACATACTCTCTCAAAAATATGTCCGAGAACTGAGTCCATGTAAGTGAAGCTGCCTCAGCCGGACTACTCAACTCATAAGCACGTCACCACTGATAGGCTGCTTTTCTAAGCTGGAATGTAGTAAAAGAAACCCCGCTCGTCTCCGCTATGCCCATAGTACGGAGAATACGATGACACTCCTACAGAAAACCTTGAGCATCATTTGTAGCCAATCCGCTGAAATAGTCTGAGCTGCTCCACCTCAGAAGCTGCTGCCCTAACCTCGGGCTGAGCTGGAGCTACCAGCTGCCATGGTAAAATCTCTGGAACCTGGTCGACTTGAACCCGCTGCTCTGGAGTACCCGCGACGGGAGTTTGTGCTTCTCCCCCGGCCAGAGATGTGGCAGGAGCAAGTGGAATCAAACCATCCTGAGCTAAGATGTTGAACATGCTCAAAATCTGGGCTAGAGTCTCCTGGAGGGATGGTGCAGGAACAGGTGCCTCAGGTGTCTGCCCTCCAGCTGGAGCTACTGGGGGCTCCTCTATAGCGGCTTGTGCGGGTGCTCTGGCTGCACCACGTGGACGTCATCGGCCTCTACCCGGCCCCAGCCTCTCGCGGCTCTAGCAGGGGGTGCGGGTGCCTGGTCATCAGATCTGCTTGTATGTGTCCTCACCATCTGTAAGAGAATAGAATACAGAAGTTTATAATTTTTGAAGTCAACAATTTTCGCACAACAAGGAATCCAAGTAGTGAAATTTTCCTAACAGCTCCATAGCCTCCCGAAGATAAGTACAGATGTCTTTGTACCGATCCGCGAGACTCTAATAAACTGGCTTGTGACTCACGAGACCTATGAACCTAGAGCTCTGATACCAACTTATCACAACCCAATTTCCACTCGGTATGACGTCGTCACGACACCTAGTCTCTATGACTAGGTAAGCCTAACATTTGCAATATAATGAAATGAAAAACATGAATTAAACAACTAACTGTTCAAAATACACAGTAATCCCAAAACCCGAAACATCGTAAGTCACAAGATACAGAAGGAAACTAGTATCTCTATACACCAGAGTCTAATAACAGAAATAAGGAAGGTAATTGACATATGAGGGAATAGAGGGGAACTCCGAGGTCTGCAGATGCGGCATATATACCTTGAAGTCTCCGTACAGCAGCAAGCACTCTCAGCTAGTAATAGGGCTAATAAGAAGTACCTGGATCTGCACACAAAACAAGTGCATAAGAGTAGCATGAGTACACCATAATTGTTACCCAGTAAGTGCAAAGCCTAACCTCGGTAGAGTAGTGACGAGGTTAGGTCCGGTCCCTACTGGAATATGATAATAAAGCAAGGCAAAATGAAATATCACAGTAAAATAAAGACTGAAATTTAACAAGAAAGAATTCATAGAAGGTAACAGCTCAATACACAAAAATACAACAGGGGATCTCCCGAGATACCGTCTCGTAGTTCCAAATGTAAATGTGGAGGGGGATCTCCTAGAATACCGTTCCGTAGTCCCAAAAGTAAATATGCAAGACAGGGGGATCTCCCGGAATACCGTTCCGTAGTCCCAAAGTAAATATGCAATATAGGGGGATCTCCCGAAATACCGTCTTGTAGTCCTAAAGTAAATATACAATACAGGAGGATCTCCTGGAATACCGTTCCGTAGTCCCACAGTAAATATGCAGTACAGGGGGATCTCCCGTAATACCGTTCTGTAGTCCCAAATTAAATATGCAGTACAGGGGGATCTCCCGAAATACCGTTCCATAGTCTCAAAGTAAATATGCAGCGCAAACAATAAAAATACAACTACATCACGAAATCTTACGATTTTAGATTAACTACCAATGAAGGAAGAAGCAGGAAATTCACTAAGCATGTTGCATAGAGTTCACTTAAGCAGTTAAGACACGTAGACATGTTGTATTAGACTAAACAGGATAGCTATATATATTGTAATAACTCAATTAAGAATGAAAATAGATTGATACTCATTAAAATGGTATAACTCAAAATAAAAGAAAAACAAGTTGCTGCTCAGTAAGAAAATTGGGTTTTTCCACAACTAGCCCGTGTACGTACTCGTCACCTCACGTATAAGGCACTCACATATAACAATAGTTCCAAATCTTAAGGGGATTTCCCCTACGCAAAGTTAGACAAGCTACTTACCTCGAACCAAGCTCAATCAATCGATCACAATGCCTTTCCCACGAATATCCGGCTCCGAATGGCCCAAATCTAGCCAAAAGCAATTACATATCATAATTACAATCATAATAGGCTCATCTAATTAATAAAATCAATACTTTAACAAAAATTCCGAAATTCGTCCTAATACGTCGACCCGGGCCCACGTCTCAGAATCGGGTAAAAGTCACAAAATTTGAAAGCCCATTTTCTCACGAGTCTAACCATATCAAATTTACTAAAATCCGACACTAAATGGTCCTTCAAATCCACAAATCAAACTTTCCAAATCCCTAGCCTCAAACTCCCAAATTTCACCTTAAATACACACTAACTAGGTGGAAAAATAAATAGGGAAGAAGGATTGTTGATAAAAAATAAGCACAAGGGACTTACCTTAAGAAATATCTCAAAAATGCTCTCACAAATCGCCCTAAACCGAGTTTGCAAAGTCAAAAATGGCAAAAATCACGAAGCCCTTCGGTTTTAAACACTGCCCAGGCATTTCCGCACCTGCGGAGCCTGAGCTCGCACCTACATGCCCGCTAGTGCGAAAATGTGGGCGCACCTGCGAAAACGACTAACCTTGGCTGCCTCTGCTTCTGCGACCACTGGTCCGCATCTGCGCTATCGTAGGTGCAGAGAAACTATCGCACGTGCGACCTCTGCTGATCTCCACCCCTTCCGCACATGCGCTCAACCTTCCTCACATGCGGCCTCGCACCTGCCGCTGATACCCTCGCAGGTACAATCATACCAGCAAAAGACCAAACTTCAAAACTTTCTCAACTTCCATTCGAAGCCCGTTAATCGCCCATAACCCACCCGAGGCCCCCGGGACCTCAACCAAACATACCAACCAATCGTAAAATACCATACGAACTTAGTCAAGCCCTCAAACCATATCAAACAATTCTATAATCATTAATCATCCTCCGATTCAAACTTAAAGAACTTGAAACTTGCAAATTCGACAACCGATGCCGAAACCAACAAAATCACATCCGATTGACCCCAAATTTTGCACACAAGTCATATTCAACGTTACGGACCTACTCCAACTCCAGGAATCAAACGACCCTGATATCAAAAAGTCCACTACCAGTCAAAATCTCCAAAAAATTGACTTTCACCATTTCAAGACTAAATAAGCTACAGAGCTCCATAACACAATTCTGACACGCCCCTAAGTCCAAAATCACCTAACGGAGCTAACGGACCCGACAGAATTCCATTCCGGAGTGGACTTCACACTCTTCCGACTACGGTCCATATCCTAAGGCTTAAACCTCCATTTCGGGACTAAGTGTCCCAAAACACTCCAAAAACCAAATCGAAGCCTCCCGACAAGTCACAATAGCAGAAATAGATATGGGAGAAGCAGTAAATAGGGGATCGAGGCTATTACTCTCAAAACAACTGGCTGGGTCATTACATGAAGTCTCTGCACACATGTAGCTCACTGATTTCTGATCTGGTAAGAAGTACCTGGATCTGGACAAAACGACGTGCAGAAGCGTAGTATGAGTACACCACAGCGGTACGCAGTAAGTGCCAAGCCTAACCTCGATAGAGTAGTGACGAGGTCAGGTCAGGACCTAGTGGAAATGATAGAAAAATAAGATAGGGGATATAATAATATAACGAAATGACTGAGAAGTGAACAATACATCAAATAGAGGTAAACAACAGGGGCGCTCCCGAGGTACCGCCTCGTAGTCCCAAAAGTAAATATACAGTACATGGGGATCTCTCGAGAAACTGCCCCGTAGTCCCAAAAGTAAATTTGCAGTACAGGGGTGTCACAACCCGAAATCTCACCCGTCGTGATGTCGCCTATCTCAATACTAGGCAAGCCGATATAATCAATAACCCATAATATCTTTTAAATACGGAAAACATCATAATTAAGTTTAATAGAAAATCCCACAAATTCTAGGTAAACCATATTCCCAAAACCCGGTGTCACTGAATACTTGAGCATCTATACATTACAAGTCTGAAAAACACGGTCTATAATAGTCTAAAATCAAATACAGTAAACAAGTGTCACGACCCAAAATTCCCACCTTCGGGACCGTGATGGCGCCTAACATTTCACTTGCTAGGCAAGCCAA
>AWOL01S0001294.1:0-14209 GCA_000715115.1 Nicotiana otophora
ATTATTTATTTAAAAGCTATTTATATAAATTGACAAAAACCGACCGACTTCGGTCGGTATTTTCATTAAATTAATATTTACATATATCCAACTATTATGTCAATAAACTCGATAATTTACACTTATATACATATGACTAGTGTTGATGATTTATTCTTAATTGTTCATACTCGAATGCTTGATCGGTGACTACATAAGAAAATAAATCTTGGAGTTTAAGTGACTAGATGCTCCGGTATAATGAGTGACTAGATGCTCCAAGATGTGTACAATTGGCACAGTCTTGAGTGTTGTATTCTCGATCACTTTATTAGCACTTTGCTCAGATACTTCATCGGTGGATCAATTGAAAATTCAATATTAAGTTCTATCCAACTTAATATAAATTCTATCCAATATTAAGTTGTATCCAATTATATTAAGTTGTTGCTAAAACTTAAATATTAATATAGCACTACATCTTATAGAACTATACACTTTATTTTTAAGTGTGTTATAGTAAGATTTAATCGAATAAAATTGAATTTTCAATTTATCCACTGATGAGGTATCCGAGCAAAGTACTAATAAGGTGATCGAGAATAAAACATTTAAGATTATGTGTGTGTGTGTGTGTGTAATGACCCGGCCGGTGCAGCATGCTTAGTGAATTTCCTGCTTCTTCCTTGACTGGTACTTAGTCTAAATCGTAAGATTTCGTGATGTAGTTGTATTTCTATTGTTTGCGCTGCATATTTACTTTGGGACTATGGAACGGTATTCTGGGAGATCCCCCTGTATTCCGGGAGATCCCCATGTACTGCATATTTACTTTGGGACTACAGAACGATATTCCCGGAGATCCCCCTTGTACTGCATATTTACTTTGGTACTACGGAACAGTATTCCGGGAGATCCCCCTGTACTGCATATTTACTTTGGGATTACGGAACGGTATTCCGGGAGATCCCCCTGTACTGCATATTTACTTTGGGATTACGGAACGGTATTCCGGGAGATCCCCCTGTCTTGTATATTTAATTTGGCACTACGGAATGGTATTCCGGGAGATCCCCTTGTCTTGCATATTTACTTTAGGACTATGGAACGGTATTCTGGGAGATCCCCCTGCACATTTACGTTTGGGACTACGAGACGGTATCTCGGGAGAGCCCACGTTGTATTTCTGTGTATTGAGTTGTTACCTTCTATGAATTCTTTCTTGTGAAATTTCAATCTTTATTTTACTGCGATATTTCATTTTTTCCTTGCTTTATTCTCATATTCCAGCAGGGCCCAGGCCTAACCTCGTCACTACTCTACTGAGGTTAGTCTTGGCACTTACTGGGTACTGATTGTGGTGTACCCATGCTACTCTTCTGCACATGTTTGTATGCAGATCCAGGTACTTCTTATCAGCCCCGCTACTAGCTGAGAGTGCTTGCTGCTGTACGGAGACTTCAAGGTATATATGTCGCGTCCGCAGACGTCGAAGTCCCTCTCTATTCCCTCATATGTCATTTACCTTCCTTACTTCTGTTATTAGACTCTGGTGTATATAGATACTAGATTTTCCTTCTGTAGTTTGTGATTCACGATGTTCCAAGTTTTTGGATTGTTGTGTATTTTTGAATAGTTGGTTAAAATTATATTTTTATTTCATTATTCCGCAAAATGTTAGGCTTACCTAGTTGTAGAGACTAGGTGTCGTCACGACGTCACACAGAGGGGAAATTGGGTTGTGACATCTCCATTTCGCCTCTTTCTCTATCTCTCTTCCATCTCTCTTGTTCTCCTCCCCACTATCGTAATTTATAACGACCCAATCGGTCATTTTGACTGTTAGAACTCTGTTTCCCTAAATAAGACTCCCCGTATGTGCTTCTACTAATTTATGACTTGCGGGGATGGTTGGTTCGGGATTTGGAAGTGTTCGAGTTGAAATCAGAGCACTTGGTTCCTTAGTTGGCTTTAAAAAGGGCGAGTTTGACTTCGGTCAATATTTTTAGAAAACCACCTCGGAATCGAGATTTGATGGTTCCAATAGGTTCATATGATGATTTTGGTCTTCGGCGTATGTTCGGATCGGGTTTTGGACGACCCGGGAATGTTTCAGCGCCTATTGTAGAAGTTGGCATTTTGGAAGAATTTCATAAATTTGGGTGAAGTGTATTTTAATGTTATCAATGTCCATTTGGGATTCCGAGCCCAAGAATAGCTCTGTGTGATGATTCTGGTCTTAGGAGCGCATCCGGATGCTAATTTGGAGGTCTGTAGGTCATTTCGGAGTCATTTGGCGAAAGTTAGAAATTTGAAGGTTTTTAAGAAGTTTGACCGGGAGTGGACTTTTTGATATCGGGTTCAGATTCCGATTCTGGAAGTTGGAGTAGGTCCGTATGGTGATTTTAGACTTGCACGCAAAATTTGGTGTCAATCCGAGTAGTTTAAGTATGTTTCGGCGCGTTCGGAGTAAGTTTAAAGAATTTGAAAATTCTAAGTAGAATCAATTTGGTTTGAGGTATGATTTGTGATTTTGATGTTGTTTTATATGATTTGTGGCCTCGAGAAAGTTTGTGTTAGGTTATGGGACTGGTTTGTGTGATTAGACAGGGTCCCGGGGGCCTCGGGTGTGTTTCGGGTTGGTTTCGGATCGAATTTGGATGAAAAGTTGTTACTGGTTTGCTGGTTCTGGTTTTGTTCTTCGCGAACGCGGGAATCGAATTTGGATGAAAAGTTATTGCTGGTTCTGGTTTTGTTCTTCACGAACGCGAAGGGAGTCCCGCGTTCGCGAAGAAGGAAAATGGTGGTTGCTATCTTGTACGTGACGAACGCAAAGAAGGGCTCGCGAACACGGAGGAGTGCTTGATGAACCTACGCGAACGCGGTGGGCCAGTCGCGAATGTGTAGAAGGAAATGGAGGAGATGTGCCTGAGTTCGTTGGCCTTCGCGAACACGAAATGTGGAACGCAAACGCGAAGAAGCAAGGTCAGCTAGTTATCGCGAACGCAACGAGGAGGTCGCAAACGCGAAGAACAATTTTGGGGAAAGGCATTTGGCCTTCGCGAACGCGAGGCATTGGTCGCGAACGCGAAGAAAGGGCGACAATGCTGGGCAGTGAGTTGTTTTAAACGGTATTTTGGCCATTTTCACATCATTTCCGCGATAGGAGCCGATCTTGGAGTGATTTTGGAGCTCCATCTTCATCATCTATGTCAAGATAAGTGATTCCCACCTATTGCAAGTTTAATACTTAGATTATATATGGATTTAGACATAAAAAATTGTAGAAATTTGGGATTTTGAAGAAAAACCTAGAAATTGGTATTTTTTGATTTTAACCACGAAAATGGTTATGGAATTGGATGGAAATGATATATATTTGAGTTCTTGAGGTTATGGGTAACGATTTCCTCCGAACATTTCTTGGATTCCGGGCACGTTGTCCCAGGGTGAATTTTAGAAATTTTACCATTTTAGATAGGGTAATTTATTCAATAGTCTAATTTCGAATTATTGAGCATGTATTAATTATTTTATATAACTTTTGGATAGTTTCGAATATTTCGGCACCGAATTGAGATTTTTTGCGGTATTGTGATCGGGAAGTGGGCATTGAGACAAGGTAAGTCTCTTGTCTAACCTTGTAAGAGGAAATTTATCCCATGGGTGATTTAAATTAATAATTATTGCTAATTGTGGGGGCTACGTACGCACGAGGTGACGAGAGTCCGTGCGTAGCTACTAATATTGCTAAAGTCCGGGTAGTTTAGGACTCAAATCATGAATTACTCATGATAATTGTATTCTTATTTAATTAAAGCAATATAATTATGTTGCAAATTGTTAGAGGAAATGGTAAAAGATTTAAATCTCACATACTTGAAATTTTGTTGAGAATATTTAACTGTTGTAGAAATTTGTACATTCTCCTGCATTAAATCTCAAATATATATATATATATATATATATTCTCACTCCGGAGGTTCATAAGAAAATGTCCTCCTTTTTTGTAAAGCGGGCCGAATGCCTCGGCAGTATAGATGCATCTATGGATCGCACCGCACGTCCCTCGGCAGTGTACATGACACTCTGGATCGGGCCGAACGACCTCGGCAGACATCGTGCCTAATAATAATTAATTACACGATACCTTGATATTTTATTGGAGCTTGTGAAGCAAATTGATAACTAAAAAATTATTAGAATTTAATGAATTAATTATTTCTACTGGTTAAGGAACATTATTGTCATTTATAAATCATGTTGATTTAAATATTTTAATTTTTACTACTTCTTCGAGGTTAGGCTTGATACTTACTGGGTACACGTTGTTTACATACTCATGCTACACTTGCTGCACATTTTTGTACAGGTACAGATATGTCTAGCGGCCTTGTGGGCGCAGAGGTGTGGTTAAAATGCGGGGACTTAGGTGAGCTGCATTCTATATTACGATCCGCAGCCAACAGAGTCTCCTTCAGAGTTATTTATATTTTCCTGTCTAATTTGTATTCCGTACAGATGCTGTATTGTATTTTACTCTCTAGTTAATGCCCATGCACTAGTAACACCGGATTTTGGGAGTGGTTATGGGTTGTTTAGTAATTTTAGTTGCAAAAATATTTATCACTTACTCTATGAGTTCTATCTTTACTATTTAAGTGAAGAAAATTTTGATTCAAAAATACTAAATTGAGTAATTAAATTAATTAGTCAAGGTTGGCTGGCTTGACAGCGATGTTAGGCGCCATCACGACCTTTAATGGATTTTGGGTCGTGACACGATTCCCCCAAAATCCCCACCAAAAATCAACTCCTATCTCCCTCCTCACCCAAAAACAAAGCTCCTAGAAGTCTCCCTCCCCTCCCCCGCTACTGTTCCGCCGGCCCCACTACCTTCTGCCACCCTCCGCCACTATTCCGCCGGTAGCACTGCGTTCCGCCACCCTCCGCCACCCAAAATCAAACCCCTATCCTAGCATTTCAAGGTTAGTTATATACAGTTTTCAATTTAAGTAATTTTAATTATTTTAATTGTATAAATTAGGGTTTAGTTAATGTTTAATTAAATTTACTTGTATAATTGTGAGTTGCCTTGTCATTGAACCTTTGAAATATTTCATGTGTTATCATTTATCATTTAGGATTGTTCATATTAGAAGAGTTCATATTTGTACTCTAGCCCCTCTTTGTGAATTGGTATTTTGTGAAATTTCGGATTTTTACATTTTGGAAGACCTAGCTGCATGTCTTAGGTGCTAATAGCATTTCAAGGTTAGTTATCTATATTTTTTAATTTAAGTAATTTTAATTATTTTAGTTGTATAAATTAGGGTTTAGTTAATATTTAATTAAATTTAGTTTTATAATTGTGAGTTGATATAAATTAGGGATTGTTCATATTAGCAGAGTTCATATTAGAGGTTTTTAGAATCTTATTATAATTTTTTAGCGTGTGATATTTAGGGAGACATCTGAACTTTCAAATTACTTCTTACAATTGAATTTTAAAAGAACTTATTTAGGGATATATGTGAACTTTCAAATTAATATAATATGCAATTTATTTATTCTCTGTGTAGATGAAATATCGTAGTTGGAAAATTAGGCTTAACTAATTATGCTAGATTAATTGAGTGTGCTAACAAATTAGAATTAAATGAGTTAGTCTAATTGAATGGCTTAACTAATTCAATATTCTAGTAAGTAAATGTTGTACTTTGTAACTAAAGTTTATTATGTAACTTAATTCTATAAATTAATTTGAATTACGATTTATATAACATGTAATTTATTTTTCTTTATGTAGATGGAATATCGTAGTTGGATGTATAATAGGAATTATCCTAATCGTGTGGGTGCAAGAAGCATGGGGACTACGAGGAGACTACTGGTAATTCCTTAAAATATTTACATCTATTTTTATCGAACTATACTTATATATTTTAATTTAGTTAACACGTTTTATTATATTTGTAGGGAAAACAAATATGGGAGGAAGATGAATTATGATGAGTTCTTCATGGAGACTCACATCCGGAAGAAGAAGGCACCAACAGATCCAACTAGATGGGTCGAGGACCAGGCGGAGACTGCATATGTAAGTTTCATAACTACTATAACTTTAAATTAATGTTTATAATATTATATAGTTAATAATTTTCTATTTTCTAAATAAAGGGTCGCTACAAGGCTAATGTAGAGGAGTACACTCAGAGCTTACCACCGAATGAGCAAGGCGAGCGACCACCCATTTCAGACGAAGAAGCGCAGAAGATATGGTTGGATGTTGTTTGTGGTCCTAAAAAAGGGATACCATACGGCCTTTCAAATATATCATTTCGGTGCTACAGGGATGGATTGCAAGGTATAGGGACTTCCGCCAAGGGCAAGGCAATTGATAGGTTGACTCTCTCGTCTATGGAGAAGTAGATCGCAAAGCTGACAGCAGAGCTTGAAGAGACAAAGACTAGAGAAGAAAAGAGAGATAAACAATTAGATATCCTTCAAGTTCAGCTAGAAAAGAGGGACCAACAATTTAATATCCTTCAAAGTGAGTTAGCCAAGCTTCTTGCTGGTGGTGCTTTCCCGATCCCCCGGTCTCGTCAGCCTTCCCCATATGGTAATCCTTCGAACCATGTTGATAATGAATGTTATAGTAGTGGAGATGAAGATAATGTAGTACAAAACACTCATTGAATGATGTTTGAATTTTTAACTTGTAAAACTGTTTTGTTGTTGGGTATGATGTTTTGTTAATATAGTGGAAAAGACATTGTTACCGATTGATTGAGCTTGGTTCGAGATAAGTGGCTCGCCTAACTTTGTGTGGGGGAAATCCCCTTAAGATTTGGAAATATTGTGATATGTGAGCGCCGTGTACGTGAGGTGACGAGTATGTACACAGGCTAGTTGTGAAAAAACCCGATTTTCTTACTAAGCAGCAACTTGTTTTCCTTTTATTTTGAGTTATACCATTTTAATGAGTATCAATCTATTTTCATTCTTAATTGAGCTATTCCAATATGTGTAGCTATTTTTAGTCTAATACAGCATGTCTACGTATCTTAACTGCTTATGTGATTGTTTGATATGATTTGAGGCCTCGAGTAGGTCCGTGTTATGTTATAGAACTTGTTGGTATGTTCGGACGGGGTCCCGAGGGGCTCAGGTGAGTTTCGGATGGTTAACGGATCTAATTCGAACTTAGAAGAAAAATCTGAAGTTTCTGCCTTCTAGTGCAATCGTACCTGCGGAATTTGGCTCGCAGGTGCAACCATGCAGAAGTGCAATGGATATCGTAGAAGCAGAGGCTGGGCTGGTGACTGTGGAGGGCAGATGCGGAAGGCATCTCGCAGGTGCGTGTCTTGGGGGATCGCAGAAGCGATATTTTACGTAGAAGCGAGGGAAAGATCCGCAGGAGCGGTTCAAATTTCCGCAGGTGCGAAAACCCCTGGGTAGTACAAAAACAGAGGGGTTCCGAGCTTTTGCCATTTTTGGGAATTTCAAGCTCGGGTTGGACATTTTGAGCGAGGTTTTCACGAGAGAACTTCAGGTAAGACCCTTGTGATCATTTCTACTACATAATATTGAATTATCATCGAATAATCCGACTAGATTACATGTTTTTGAGGTGTAAATCAAGGATTTGAACTTAGGGATTTGAAAAATAGATTTGAAGATTTGGAGGTCGAGTTGAGGTCGTATTTTGATAAAATTGGTATGGTTAGACTCGTGGTTGGATGGGCTTTCAGATTTTGTAACTTTTGTCGGGTTCCGAGACGTGGGCCCAACGGGCGATTTTTGAGCTAAATTTTGGATTTTTATGGAAAATTAGTATTTTCTTATGGGATTAATTCCAATAAATTTTATTGACTGAATCGAATTATTTATGGCTAGATTCGAGGCGTTTGGAGGACAATTCACCAGGCAAAGGCATACCGGAGTAAAGAATTACACGGTTTGAGGTAATTACACTTCTAAACTTGGTTCTGAGGGTATGAATCCCCGAATTTTGGTATGATATGAATTATTTGGAGGTGACACATACGATAGGTGACGAACATGTAGACGTGCACCACAGAAAGTGGGTCTTGAATAAATCCTGTGAAGTAGTGAAATTAAAGAATCATGTTATTATTTGAACATGTGGCACGTGTTAGAGGAATTAAGCTGAGGCTAGTAATAAAGATCATGTTTAGGCTATGTGATGATATTAGACCCATGGGATCGTAATTCTGTTGAATTAATTGTTCTAAAATATACATTTCACACTGAGTAATAATTGTCCATTATGAGGATATTTATGGGATTGAGCTGCGCAATGCAGCAGGTCATAATGGCTTTATACATCATTATTATATGGATCGGGTCGGCCCGCCTGCAACAGGCCTTATAGGCTTTACTATTTTATGGATCGGGGCTGCCCGCCTACAGCAGGCCTTATAGGCTTCACTATTTTACGGATTAGGGTTGCCCGCTTGCAGCAGGCCTTATAGGCTTTGTTATTATACAGATCGGACTGCTCGCCTGCAGTAGGCAATATTGACTTTGTATTATGCTTGGGCTGAAGGAGACCCTCCGGATTCTATACACCCTCAGTAAGTGTCGATGATTATATATATTCGAGATGGATTTCCCAGGGCATGGACTTGCCTTACTTATTTGTATTGAAATGAGTTTACCTGCACATGGATCTTGTCTGTATTAGTTATATTTGGGGATAAAATTATACATAGGCTGGATTGGCCTTATACGGTACTGGGTGACTGACTATCAGTCGATGTGTATTTATATACGGGTTGGAGCACCCTGGGCTGTATTGGCCATAAACAGTACCGAGTGACCAGATAATTTATGACCAGTATTTACATGAGGCCCTTTTTACTGAGATGTCATATTCCTCATATCATGCAGTATTGATCTATTTCACTTGTACTGAGTTTAAATATTAAATTTAAAAGCATGCCTACATTTTGTACCATAATTTATACTGGATTGTACCTGTGGAGCTCGTCATTGCTTTCAGCCCAGAGGTTAGTCTTGTTACTTATTGAGTTAGTTGTACTCATAATACACTTTGCACCTCGTGTGTAGATCCAGGTGCTCCCGGATACGAAGGCTGTTAGAATTTGGAGTTCTTTCAGTTGGAGACTATCAAGGTAGCTGCTTGAAGATCGCAAACTTGATTCCCTTCCTGTTTAGTTATTGTACTGTTCTATATTTCAGACAGTGATTTTTTATCAGTCAGACTTTGTATTCATTTAGATTCTCATATACTCAGTGGCACCGGGTTTTGGGAGTGTTATATTTGAAATTGTGAGATAGTTTCCGCTGAATTTAATTATTTGTTTTCAAATTTAAAAGATATGGTAGTTTATTGAGATTTTTGGCTTGTCTAGTATTGATATAGGCGCCATTGCGATAGGTGAGATTTTGGGTCATGACAAGTTGGTATCAGAGCTTTAGGTAACATAGGTCTCATGAGTCATGAGAAGGTTTAGTAGAGTTTTGCGGATCGGTACAGAGACGTCTGTACTTATCTTCGAGAGGCTGCCAAATCCTTAGGAAAATTTCACTTTCTTGTATTCTATCATGCAGGATTCATTCAGCTTGAAACATAACTCTTTGAATTCCTTTCACGCATTTCGTATGCGCATACGAGCACTCGGTATCAGTTGTGCATCGCCGGCTTGTGGTTCCATGAACGATGTTTGAGATGTGTATTCTGTGTTCTGGTGATGGGCCAGTCTGGAGGACTTGAATTCAGGTTTAGACTGCAACTTAGGCTCGGCAGCTTCGGTTGTAACATGTACATTTGGACTCATATGTCCGGTAATGTCCCTACGAGTGTAATTTATGGCTCGATGAGTAGTGGAATAGCTTTGTAATGAGTATAATGTAACTGCGGGATGTGTTAAGACGATTTGAATATGACGAGAAGTGTTTCCTTGAAATGTAAAAGAAGGCCATTAGGTGCTTTATTTTCATTTTGATGTGACATACAGTCTCGAGTTGTGAGGGTATTGAAGGATCTTTCACGTTGTTAAATTGTAGGGAAAATTAAATTCTCATGTCTTGTCACTGAGTTTGGACTCAAGAAAAGTAAGTGATTGTGTAGTAATTATGGTTGCGAATGGGCATTTCTAATGTTGATGGCTCAAGAAGGATGATCTTCGAAGAGGCTTAGAGTCGGTAACATTTTATTGGTTCAGGTGTGGCAGAGATGCATTTTGATTTGATGCAACAGTCGGGCAGCAAAGTATGAGGGAAGACATGATGGGAAGTGTTTCGCGGTGGTTGAAGTACTAGCAAGACAAGTAGGAGAAGTAGAGGTTGAGAAGTTGCTTATAGGAGATGGTTTAACCGAAGTAAGAGTGGAAGATTAGCATATGGACTCTGTGATAGGGTAGTCGCGCGCCTTGAGAAAGTGTAGAACGGTTTGGAATCGTGATAGACTGTGATTTGGCCTACGGACTTTATTTGGAGTGATGGTTATTGTACGAAGAAAGATTGAATATGGGAGAAAGGAGTTTGTTTGAAATGAAGAGGGATGTGAAGATCTGATTATCGTCTCAGGCGCAATATGACTTGTGTTCAGAAGGTATTATTGAACTTTCACTTGATGTCAAAAGGGAAAGTGCAGACTTATACAAATGGTGGGCGAGCATGAGCTCAGGAGAATTTACTGATTATGTGGTCGTTGCACCCAGTGCAATGTCGTTGGGAGATGTCAGTAAGGAATTCCACAGGTGGGTTATCTCTTGTGAGTAGTTAGCGGTGGCGTGATGTTAATGAAGCTTCTGCGAGGAATATTACTTGCTACCCGGTAAGAGGTCGAGTGTGTGACTGTGGCTGGCAATTCAGAATGTTCATAAAAAGCTTAACAAAAGTCTTCGAGAAATTTGGCGGGTTAACAGTGTGAGATCTTGGTAATTGAGAAGGAGAAATCCTTACGGATTCTACTTTTATATAATTGCAGCTTAAGGCTAAGTAGGGGAGCCTGCTATTGACAATTTGATTTCATGGTTATGTGTTAAATTTTTGTTTTGGTACGAGGCATACTTGTGGATTAGTTATGACTTGCAGAGGTTGAGATCGAGGATGACTCGAGTAAAGAAATTCCTGAATACATGTTATACTGCACTTTATGAGTATATGAAAATCATGGGATGATCGAGTTGTTATTGCTGGAGATAGTACGCATGAAGTATGAATTTGATTGGTGACGTTAAGACAAGGTTACTTCTTTCAGTGTTGATTATGCTAAAGGAGCACATGTCTTTCGGCCCGTTATGGGCGGAGTAAATTAGATTTGAGAAAAGTGGATCACTAGAGAGGGTTCTAATGGATTCAAAATGTATATGTGGAAATTGAAAAGTTTTCGAATTTATATATCACTAGAATTGGTTACTTACATTAGATGGCATCGGGACGTGCGGTAATTCTGTTTGACTATGGATTCTACATTTCAGTATAAGAAAGGAAAGAGGAACAATTTTAAATTCGCATAAGGTATTTTTAGAGTGAGTGTTACAGTTGTGGTATTTATGGAGGTACTTAAGAAGAATACAATGGCATTATGGGCCTTAAGGTAGTGTAGTTTTATGTTAGGATGTCTTGTAGTGAGCTTTGGGTAAGTAGTTGTATTCTAACAAGGAGGAATGGCAATTTGAGGATAATCTAGAAGAAAATCGGAGAAAATTAGACAATTGGGTAACATGCTGGATCAATATGGTAATGGTATGCTCGGTTCTTTGAGTTCTTATGATGAGGTGAGGCTTTACAGATGTTTATTGGTATTGCAATACTCACCTAGTTGATAGACTGCTGATATTCAAATTATTGCTATGTGGCATAGAAGAATTATGAAAGTATTCCTTATGGGAAGATCGTGAATGGAAGATGTGTTAGTCATTCTAGTGCTGGAGTTGGGATCAGTTACGGTGATCCATGTGTTTTGATGAATTTAGAGACTGGGAGTTCTCAGAAGTATATTGTTTCAGGTTGCGGCCTGTTTGAGGTGAGTATTTTATTTTAACTCAGTGGAGGCACTAGTTGTGTTTAATAATATAAGGTTATTGGACCTAGAATGGGTACTGTCAGGTTTGATTACGGTATATTCGGGAGGATAATATTGAAAGTCTGCTTAGAAGGTGATTATGGTCTTGGTCGAGGCGAGAGAGCTCTGTGGCTAGTTGATCTGATGAGTGGTTATGAGTTTTGATTGTTTCTTTCATCATTAGCAATGTACGAAGGTTTTGGAATGAGGTCTTGTTGTATGCGGGGTGTTATACTAGTACTTGGTTGGTTTTGAGTAGTTACTAGGATCAGAAATGGTGTTACGAGTATGCGAGTTGTGTAGTAGGTTATGCGATTATATCTGGGATTATGGTTACAGCTGGATACAACTTTTTCAGGCTATTATAGTGGGTAGATGTTAGATTCAGGTCTTGAAAAGAATTCTGAATGTTAGAAATTTGGCTCCAAGGTTTTTGGGCTAAGGTTAAATTAATGATTTTCAGTTATGTTATACGGTCAGACCTATATAGAGTAGGGTGACGTGAGATCACCTCGGGTATATGCGTGGTAAGGTGGAATAGAAATTTGAAGGTTAAGAACAACTCCTGGCACGTTCGAGGACGAATGCATGTTTAAGTGGGGGAGATTGTAATGACCCAGCAGACTGTTTTGAGCATTTACACACCTTTTAACTATTTGAAGTCTTGAATAACTTCCTACGAGGTTTTATGACTTGTGCGAATGGTCGATTTTGGTTTTAAGGTATTTCGGAGTTAACTTGGAAGAATGAATTTTCATGTTGGAAGCTTAAGTTGAAATAGTTGACCGGATATTGACTTATGTTTAAACAACCTCGGAATTTAATTCTGATGATTCCAATAGCTCCGTATGGTGATTTTGGACTTAGGAGCGTGCCCGAAAAATTATTTGGAGGTCCGTAGTGGAATTAGGCTTGAAATGCCGAAAGTTGAATTTTGGGAAGTTTGACAGGGGGGTTGAATTTTTGATATCGGGGTCGGAATCCGATTCTAAAAATTGGAATACCTCCGTTATGTCATTTATGTCTTGTGTGCAAAATGTGAAGTCATTCCGGATTGATTTGATGTGTTTCAGCATAAGATACAGAATTTGAAAGTTCAAAGTTCATAGATTTTGATTTGAGGTGCGATTCGTCGTTTCGGTGTTGTTAGATATGATTTGAGGCATCGAGTAGGTCCGTGTTATGTTATGGAACTTGTTGGTATGTTCGGACGGGGTCCCGAGGAGCTCGGGTGAGTTTCGGATGGTTAACGGATCAAATTCGGACTTAGAAGAAAAATCTGAAGTTTCTGCCTTCTGGTGCAACCGCACCTGCGGAACTTGGCTCGTAGGTGCGACCACGCAGAAGCGAAATGGACATCGTAGAAGCGGAGGCTGGGCTGGTGACTGTGGAGTGAGGATGCGGAAGGCATCTCGCTGGTGCGGACACGCACCTGCACGTGGGCGGATCGCAGATGCGATATTTTACGTACAAGCAGGGGAAAGATCCACTGGAGCGGTTCAAATTTCCACAGGTGCGAAAACCCCCGGGCAGTAAAACAATAGAGGGGTTCCGAGCTTTTGCCATATTTGGGCATTTCAAGCTCGGGTTGGGCGATTTTGAGCGAGGTTTTCACGGGAAAACTTCAGGTAAGACCCTTGTGATTATTTCTACTCCATAATATTAAATTATCATCGAATAATCCGACTAGATTACATGTTTTTGAGGTGTAAATTGGGGATTTGAACTTAAGGATTTGAAAAATAGATTTGAAGATTTGGAGGTCGAGTTGAGGCCGGATTTTGGTAAAATTGGTATGGTTAAACTCATGGTTGAATGGGGCTTTAAGATTTTGTAACTTTTGTCGGGTTCCGAGACGTGGCGACTTTTGAGCTAAATTTCATATTTTATTGGAAAATTAGTATTTTCTTATGGAATTAATTCCAATAAATTTTATTGAATGAATCGAATTATTTATGGCTAGATTTGAGGCGTTTGGAGGACAATTCACGAGGCAAAGGCATACTGGAGTAAAGAATTATACGGTTTGAGTTAAGCGACACTTCTAAACTTGGTTCTGAGGGTATGAATCCCTGAATTTTGGTATGATATGAATTGTTTGGAGGTGAAACACACGATAAGTGATGAACATGTAGACGTGCACCACAGAAAGTGGGTCTTGAATAAATC
>AWOL01S0001295.1:0-12345 GCA_000715115.1 Nicotiana otophora
TTAGCTACATTCGTGCAGTTGTTACAAACTAGAAAGTTTAGTACACTTATACAGTACATTATTACATATAATGCCGCGACATATAGGGCATGCAGCAGATCTGGACACCCATCTACAGATGCAATGCGGGTGAAACTTGTGGCCCCATGGAAGCTCAACTTCTCCTCCAATCATCCAGTTTAAGAAGATCATACAAATCTCCGCAGGACAGTCCTGCATCTCTATGTCCCTCTCTACTGGATCGTCTCTGCCACACAGACACCACTTTCTAATGCAAATAATCAATGCACATATGAGTGCTATCAGAGCCCCAATAAAAAAGAATGATTTCCACGCAAGCTCTGACCAGCTACCACAGTGGTGAACGTGTTGCACAACAGCATGGGTTACGAATAGTAGAGTTAGTCAGAAAACTAATTTGGACATTCCAGCACCTATGAGTAAATTTGAGGAAGAGACATAGATTCTCAAGAAAGAGTGTGAGAAGGAGATGAAGGGGAAAATGCGTAACAAGAAGCCTAGTAATATGAATGAGTAGTAGAAAGAAGAGCACCTTGATGAACTTATATATAAGCAAGAAGAGTAAGAAATCCAAGAGGCTATATATGTTATGGAGGAGGGGTTGATATAGTTTTTACACTGTCACTTTTTTCTAGTTAAATGGAGGATGGATTTTTGTGGTATCATTGTTGTTTTTTCATCAAGGCATTTTGTAATAGTAGTTGAGAATGATATTTTCTAATTGGCAGACAGTCAGTTAAGAAACAGTTCAGTTTTCTCTAGCAAACTGTTCTCCGGTGAATGTCTCAATATACTATTATGTCACAACATAAAAGGTACACAAAGAGAATATATCCTAGCTATAAAAATGGTAATGTAACCTTGATTAAGCTACATTCGAGCAGTTGTAACAAACTAGAAAGAATAGTATAATTATACAGTACTTTATTTTATATAATGCCAGGACAGATTGAGCATGTAGCAGATCTGGACATCCATCTATAGATGCAATCCGGGTGAAACCTGTGGCCGCATGGAAGCTCAAGTTCTCCTCCAATCATCTCGTTCAAGAATATCGTACAAATCTCCACATGATGCTCCTGTATCTCTATGTCCCTGTCCACTGGATCATCTCGGCTACATAGACAACACATCCTAATGCAACAAAACAATGCGCACGTGAGTGCAATCAGAGCCCCAATAAGAAAAAGTAGAATTTCCACGGAGGCTCTAACCAACTACTATGGTGGTGCACGTGTTGCACATCAACATGGCATCCGGATATTGTCATACATAGATTTGACATTGCATAATATTTTCAAAAAGTATTTACTAATATACAGAAGATGCACATGTGAAGCACGAGATGCATGTGAGGCACACACGAAGCTTGTTTTATTTGATTTACTTGAGAGCTTATAAGTTTTTAAGTATTGATTTCTCGAACCAGCTATAGCAAAATCAGATTCCTTTTATAATTAAATAACTTTATATTTAATTTCCACATTTAAAGTGTGTTTTTAAGAAGTTGTGGTCCTTTACATTGGGAGGAGATCCCTTCCACCATGTGTCTACCCAACTATTTGAAAGTTGACATTCTTGTCATTTATAAATAATTAAAAATTTCATCACAATGTTAGATGAAACAATAATAAGAAAATCCAATGCTAACGACTACCCATTATATTAAGCCTTTATTGTACTATTCGTTTTATAAATACATTCGTGCAGTTGTAACAAACTAAAAAAACTAGTAAACTTATACAGTACTTTATTTCATATAATGCCGCAACGGATTGGGCATGTAGCAGATCAGGATCCATCTACAGATTCAATGCGGGTGAAACTTGTGGCCCCATGGAAGCTCAACTTCTCCTCCAATCATCTCGTTCAAGTAGATCATACAAATCTTCGTAGGACGCTCCTCCATCTTTATGTCTAATGTTTACGACGACCGTTTATATTAAGCTTTTATTGTACTATTCGTTTTACAAATACATTCGTGTTGTTGTAACAAACTAAAATTATTAGTAAACTTATACAGTACTTTATTTTATATAATGCCATGACTGACTGGGCATGTAGTAGATCTGGATCCATCTATGGATGCAATGCGAATGAAACTTATGGCCCCATGGAAGCTCAACTTCACCCCCAATGATCTCGTTCATATAGATCGTACAAATCTCCGCAGGATGCTTCTTCATCTCTATGTCCCTCTCCATTGGATCGTCTCGGCCACATATACATCACTTCCTAATGCAAATAATCAATGCACACGTGATTGCTATCACAACCCCAAGAAAAAAGTAGGATTTCCACGCAGGCTCTGACCACCTACCACAGTGGTGGACGTGCTGTGCAACAACATGGCTTTTGGACAGTAGAGTTAGCCAGAAAATCAATTTGGACATTTCAGCAACTATAAGTAAATTTGAGGAAGAGACAGATATTCTCCAAAAAGAGTTTGAGAAGGAGATGAAAGGGAAAATGCATAACAAGAAGTCGCGGAAGATGAAAGAGTGGTGGAAATAAGAGCACCTTGATGAACTTATATATAAGTAAGAAGAGTAAGAAAGACAAGAGGCTATATATATTACAGAGGAGGGATTTCATATAGGTTTATACTGTCACTTGCTTTTGGTAAGATGGAAGAAGGATTTCTGTGGTGTCATTGTTGTTTTTTAATCAAGGGTTTTTGTAGTAGCAGTTGAGAATGAAATTTTCTAATTGGCAGATAGTCAGTTAAGAAACGGCTCAATTTTCTCTCGCAAACTATTCTATGGATAATGGCTCAACATACTATTATATCACAACATAAAAGGTACACCAAGATAATATCTCATAGCTATAAAAGTGTTAACGTAACTTTGATTAAGCTACCTTATTTAGCTACATTCGTGTAATTGTAAAAAACTAGAAAAATTAGTACACTTACACAGTGCTTTATTTCATATAATGTCGTGACTGATTGGGAATGTAGCAGATCTAGACATCCATTTGTAGATGCAATACGGGTGAAATTCGTGGTCGTATGGAAGCTCAGCTTTTCCTCCAATCATCTCGTTCAAGCATATCGTACAAATCTTCACAGAACGCTCCTGCATCTCTATGTCCCTGTCCAGAGGATCATCTCGGTTACATAGACACCACCTCCTAATGCAACAAATAAATGCACACGTGAGTTCTATTAGAGCCCTAATAAAAAGTAGAATTTCCACGAAGGATCTGACCAGTTACCACGGTGGTGCATATAGCAGATCTGGATCCATCTAAGATTGCAATGTGGGTGAAACTTATGGCCCCATGGAAGCTCAACTTATTCTCCAATCATCTTGATCAAGCAGATCGTACGAATCTTCGCAGGACGGTACTGCATCTTTATGTCCCTCTCTACTAGATCGTCTTCGCCACATAGACACCACTTCCTAATGAAAATAATCAATGCACACGTGAGTGCTATCAGAGCCCCAAGAAAACTGCATGCTCTGACCAGCTACCACGGTGGTGCACGTGTTGCACAGCAACATGGCTTTTAGACAATTGAGTTAGCCAGAAAAGCAATTTGGACATTTCAGCATTTCTGAGTAAATTTGAAGAAGAGATAGAGATTCTCTAGAAAGAGTGTGAGAAGGAAATAAAGTGGAAAATGCGTAACAAGAAGCCTAGGAATATGATGAGTGGTGGAAAGAAGAGCAACTTGATAAACTTATATATAAGCAAGAATAGTAAGATATATATATATATATTACGGAGGAGGGACTGATATAGGTTTTACACTGTCACTTGATTCTGGTAAGATGGAGGAAGGATTTCTGTGGTGTCATTGTTGTTTTTTAGTCAAGGGACTTTGTAGTAGCAGTTGAGAATGAAATTTTCTAATTGGCAGAGAGTCAGTTGAGAAACGGCTCGGTTTTCTCTAGCAAACTGTTCTCCGGAGAATGGCTCAACATACTGTTATATCACAACATAAAAGGTACACAAAGAGAATATCTCATAGCTATAAAAGTGTTAACGTAACTTTGATTAAGGTACCTTATTTAGCTACATACGTGCAGTTGTAACAAACTAAAAAAATTAGTAAACTTATAAAGTACTTTATTTCATATAATGCCGCAACGGATTGGGAATGTAGCAGATCTGGATCCATCTATGGTTACAATGCGGGTGAAACTTGTGGCCCCATGGAAGCTCAACTGCTTCTCCAATCATCTTGATCAAGCAGATCGTACAAATATCCGCAGGACGGTCCTGCATCTCTATATCCCTCTATACTAGATTCCCTTCACCACATAGACACCACTTCCTAATACAAATAATCAGTGCACACGTGAGTGCTATCAGAGCCCAAAGAAAAAAAGTAGGATTTCTACGCATGCTCTGACCAGCTAGCACGGTGGTGCACGAGTTGCACAGCAACATGGTTTTCGGACAATTGAGTTAGCCAGAAAATCAATTTGGACATTTAAGAACCTCTGAGTAAATTTGAGGAAGAGATAGAGATTCTCTAGAAAGAGTGTGACAAGGATATGAAGGGGAAAATGCGTAACAAGAAGCCTAGGAATATGATGAGTGGTGGAAAGAGGACAACTTGATGAACTTATATATAAGCAAGAATAGTAAGAAAGCCAAGAGTAAATATATATATATATATATATATTACGGAGGAGGAACTGATATAGGTTTTACACTGTCACTTGATTCTGGTAAGATGGAGGGGATTTCTGTTGTGTCATTGTTGTTTTTTCATCAATGGATTTTGTAGTAGCAGTTGAGAATGAAATTTTCTAATTGGAAGATAGTCAGTTGAGAAACGGCTCGGTTGTCTCTAGCAAACTGTTCTCCGGAGAATGGCTCAACATACTATTATATCACAACATAAAAGGTACAAAAAGAGAATATCTCATAGCTATAAAAGTGTTAACGTAACTTTGATTAAGCTACCCTATTTAGCTATATTCGTGTTGTTGCAACAAACTAAAAAATTAGTAAACTTATACATTACTCTATTTCATATAATGCCGCAACGTATTGGGCATGTAGCATATCTGGATCTATCTATGGTTGCAATGCGGGTGAAACTTATGGCCCCATGGAAGCTCAACTTCTTCTCCAATTATCTTGATCAAGAAGATCGTACAAAGCTCCGCAGGACGGTCCTGCATCTCTATGTCCCTCTCAACAAGATCGTCTTTGCCACATAGACACCACTTCCTAATGCAAATAATCAATGCACATGTGAGTGCTATCAGAGCCCAAAGAAAAAAGTAGGATTTCCACGCATGCTCTAACCAGCTACCTCTGAGTAAATTTGAGGAAGATATAAAGATTCTCTAGAAAGAGTGTGAGAAGGAGATGAAGGAGAAAATGCGTAACAAGAAGCCTAGGAATATGATGAGTGGTGGAAAGAAGAGCAACATGATGAACTTATATATAAGCAAGAATAGTAAGCAATCCAAGAGGCTATATATATATATATATATATATATAAATATTACGGAGGAGGGACTGATATAGGTGTTACACTGTCACTTGATTCTGGTAAGATGGAGGAAGGGTTTCTGTGGTGTCATTGTTGTTTTTTCATCAAGGGATTTTGTAGTAGC
The DNA here is from genome assembly GCA_000715115.1 of Nicotiana otophora. Classification (NCBI taxonomy): domain Eukaryota; kingdom Viridiplantae; phylum Streptophyta; class Magnoliopsida; order Solanales; family Solanaceae; genus Nicotiana; species Nicotiana otophora. Next base: position 5,607 of record AWOL01S0001295.1, read on the forward strand.
AGTTGAGAATGAAATTTTCTAATTGGTAGATAGTCAGTTCAGAAATGGCTAGGTTTTCTATAGCAAACTATTCTTCGGAGAATGGCTCAAAATATTGTAATATCATAACATAAAAGATACACAAATAGAATATCGCATAGCTATAAAAGTGTTAACGTAACTTTGATTAAGCTACCGTATTTAGATACATTCGTGTAGTTGTAACAAACTAGAAAGATTAGTACAGTTATATAGTACTTTATTTCATATAATGTCGCGACAGATTGGGCATGTAGCAGATTTGGACACCCATCTACATATGCAATACGGGTGAAACTTGTGGCCGCATGCAATCTCAACATCTCCTACAGTCATCTCGTTCAAGCAGATCGTACAAATCTCCGTAGGTCGCTCCTGCATCTCTATGTCCCTGTCCAGTGGATCATCTCGGCCACATAGACACCACCTCCTAATGCAACAAATAAATGCACATGTGAATGCTATCAGAGCCCCAATAAAAAAGTACAAATTCCACGCTGGCTCTGACCAGCTACCACGGTGGTGCACGTGTGACGCACGAATGGTACATGAGGCGCACACGAAGCTATTTTATTTGATTGACTTGAGACCTCATAAATTTGTAAGCATTGATTTCTCAAACCAACTCAATTAAAATCAGATCCCTTTTATAATTAAATAAGTCTATATTTAATTTTCCCATTTAAAGTCTCATTTTAAGAAGTTGGGGTCCTTTCCATTGGGAGGAGATCCCTTCCACCATGTGTCTACCAAACTATTTTGAAGTTGGCATTCTTTTCATTTGTAAATAATTAAAATTTTCAACACAGTTTTAGACGAAACAATAATAACAAATTCCATTGCTAACGGCGACCGTTTATATTAAGCTTTTATTGTACTATTCGTTTTATAAATACATTCGTGCAGTTGTAACAAACTAAAAAAATTAGTAAACTTATACATTACTTTATTTCATATAATGCCGCAATGTATTGGGCATGTAGAAGATCTGGATCCATCTATGGTGGCAATGCTGGTATAACTTGTGGCCCCATAGAAGTTCAACTTCTTCTCCAATCATCTTGATCAAGCAGATCATACAAATCTCCACAGGACGGTCATGGATCTCTATGTCCCACTCTACTAGATCATCTCCGCCACAAAGACACAACTTCCTAATGCAAATAATCAATGCACACGTGAGTGCGATCAGAGCCCAAAGAAAAAAGTAGGATTTTCACGCATGCTCTGACTATCTACCATGGTGGGGCAAGTGTTGCACAACAACATGGCTTCCGGACAATTGAGTTAGCCAGAAAATCAATTTGGACATTTCAGCACCTCTGAGTAAATTTGAGGAAGAGATAGAGATTCTCTAGAAAGAGTGTGAGAAGGAGATGAAGGGGAAAATGCGTAACAAGAAGCCTAGGAATATGATGATTGGTGGAAAAAAGAGCAATTTGAGAAACGACTCGGTTTTCTCTAGCAAACTATTCTCCGGAGAATATCTTAACATACAGTTATATCACGACATAAAAGGTACACAAAGAAAATATCTCATAGCTATAAAAGTGTTAATGTAACTTTAATTAAGCTACCTTATTTAGCTACATTCGTGCAGTTGTAACAAACTAGAAAGATTAGTACACTTTACAGTACATTATTTCATATAATGTCACGACGGATTGGGAATGTAGCATATCTGGACACCCGTCTACAGATGCAATGCGGGTAAAACTTGTGGCTGCATGCAAGCTCAACATCTCCTATAGTCATCTCGTTCAAGAAGATCGTACAAATATCCGCAGGACGCTCCTGCATCTCTATGTCCCTATCCACTGGATCATTTTGGCTACATAGACACCACCTCCTAATGCAACAAATAAATGCACATGTGAATACTATTAGAGCCCCAATAGAAAAGTAGAANATGAATGCTATTAGAGCCCCAATAAAAAAGTAGAAATTCCACGCAAGCTCTGACCAGCTACCACGGTGGTGCACGTGTTGCACAACAACATGGCATCCGGAGATAATCATACACAGATTTGACAATGTATAAGATTTTCGAAAAGTTTTCACTAATATAAAGAAGATGCACGTGTGACGCACGAAAGGCACTTGAGGCGCGCACGAAGCTAGTTTTATTTGATTGACTTGAAACCTCATAAGTTTTTAAGTATTGATTTCTCAAACCAACTCAAATAAAATCTTATCCCTTTTATAATTAAATAACTCTATATTTAATTTCCACATTTATAGTCTCATTTTAAGAAGTTGTGGTCCTTTCCATTGGGAGGAGATCCCTTCCTCCATGTGTCTACCAAACTATTTGAAAGTTAACATTCTTTTCATTTGTAAATAATTAAAAATTTCAACACAATTTTAGATGAAACAATAATAAGAAGATTCAATGCTAACGGCGACTGTTAATAGTAAGTGTTTATTGTACTATTCGTTTTACAAATACATTCATGAAGTTGTAATAAACTAAAAATATTAGTAAGCTTATACAATACTTTATTTCATATAATTGCGCGACGTATTGGGCATGTAGCAGATCTAGATTCATCTATGGATGCAATGCGGGTGGAACTTGTGGACCCATGGAAGCTCAACTTCTCCTCCAATCATCTCGTTCAAGCACATCGTACAAATCTCCGTAGGATGCTCCTCCATCTATATGTCCCTATCCATTAGTTCATCTCGGCCGCATTGACACCAGTTCCTAATGCAAATAATCAATTCACACGTGAGTGCTATCACCACACCAAGAAAAAAGTAGGATTTCCACGCAGGCTCTAACCAGCTACCACAGTGGTGCACGTGTTGTGCAACAACATGGCTTTCAGACAATTGAGTTAGCAGAAAACCAATTTGGACATTTCAGCACCTATGAGTAAATATGAGGTAGAGATATATATTCTCAAGAAAGAGTGTGAGAAGGAGATGAAAGGGAAAATGCGTAACAAGAAGCCTAGGAAGATGAAAGAGTGGTGGAAAGAAGAGCACCTTGATGAACTTATATATAAGCAAGAAGAGTAAGAAAGCAAAGAGGCTATATATATTACAGAGGAGGGATTGATATAGGTTTTACACTGTCACATGATTCTGGTAAGATGGAGGATGGATTTCTGTGGTGTCATTGTTGTTTTTTCATCAAGTGATTTTGTAGTAGCTGATGAAGTTTTCTCTAGCACACTGTTCTCTAGAGAATGGCTCAACATACAATTATATCACAACATAAAAGATACAAAAAGAGAATATCTCCTATCTATAAAAGTGTTAACGTAACCTTGATTAAGCTACCTTATTTAGCTACATTCGTGCAATTGTAACAAACTAGAAATATTAGTACATGTATACAGTACTTCATTTCATATAATGCTGTGAATAATTTGGCGTGTAGAAGATCTATTCATCCATCTATAGATGCAATACAGGTGAAACTTGTGGCCGCATGGAGGCTCAACTTCTCCTCCATTCATCTCGTTTAAGCAGATCATACAATTCTACGCATGACACTCCTACATCTCTCTGTCCCTGTCCACTGGATCATCTCGGCTACATAAATAACACCTCCTAATGCAACAAATAAATGAACACCTGAGTGCTATCAGAGCCCCAATAAAAAATTAAATTTTCCACGTAGGCTCTGACTAGCTACCACGGTGGTGCACGTGTTGCACAACAACATGGCATCTGGGGATTGTCAGACATAGATTTGATAATGTATAAGATTGTAAAAAATATTTTACTAATATACAGAAGATGCACGTGAGGCGCACAAGAAGCTAGTTTATTTGATTTACTTGAGACCTCAGAGGTCTTTAAGTATTGTTTTCTCAAGCCAACTCCAATAAAATCAGATCCCTTTTATAATTAAATAACTATATATTTAATTTCCACATTTAAAGTGTCTTTTTAAAAAGTTGAGTTTCTTTCCATTAGGATGAGATCCCTTCTACCATGTGTCTACCAGACACTTTGAAAGTTGACATTCTTTTCATTTGTAAATAATTATAACTTTCAATGCAATTTTAGACGAAACAATAATAAGAAAATCCAATGCTAACGGCTGCCGTTTATAATAAGCTTGTTTTGTTCTATTTGATTTAAAAATACATTAGTGCAGTTGTAAAAAACTAAAAGAATTAGTAAACTTATACAGTACTTTATTTCATATAATCCCGCAACGGATTGGGCATATACCATATCTCGATCTAACTACGGATGCAATGCGGGTGAAACTTGTGGACCCATGGAAACTCAACTTCTCTTCCAATCATCTCGTTCAAGCAGATTGTACAAATCTTCGTAAGAAGCTCCTGCATCTCTATGTCCCTCTACACCATATTATCTTCGCTACATAGACATCACTTCGTAATGCAAATAATCAATGCACACATGAGTGCTATCATAGCCCCAAGAAAAGAGTAAGATTTCCACGCAAGCTCTTATCAGCTACCACGGTAGTGCACCTGTTGTTCAACAACATGGCTTCCGGATAGTAGAGTTAGCCAGAAATCCAATTTGGACATTTCAGCACCTATGAGTAAATTCGAGGAAGAGACCGAGATTCTCAAGAAAGAGTGTGAGAAGGAGATGAAGGGAAAAATGCGTAACAAGAAGTCTAGGAAGATGAAAGAGTGGTGTAAAGAAGAGCACCTTGATGAACTTATATATAAGCAAGAAGAGTAAGAAATCCAAAAGGCTATATATATACTACTGATGAGGGAATTGATTTAGTTTTTACATTGTCACTTGCTTATGGTAAGATGAAGGAGGGATTTATGTGGTATGATTGTTGTTTTTTCATCAAGGGATTTTGTAGTAGCAATTAAGAATTAAATTTTCTAATTGGCAGATAGTAAGTTGAGCAATGGTTCGATTTTCTCTAGCAAACCGTTATCCGGAGAATGACTCAACATACTATTATATCATAACATAAAAGGTACATAAAGAGCATATCTCCTAGCGATAAAAGTGTTAACGTAACCAATATTAAGCTACCATTTAGCTACATTCGTGCAGTCGTAAAAAACTAGAAATATTAGTACACTTATACAGTACTTCATTTCATATAATGCTGCGACATATTGGGCATGTAGAAGATCTAGACATCCATCTATAGATGGAATGCGGGTGAAACTTGTGTCCGCATAGAAGCTCAACTTCTCCTCCATTCATCTCGTTCAAGCAGATCCTATAAATCTGTGCATGACGCTCCTACATCTCTATGTCCCGGTCCACTGGATCATCTCGACTACAATGACACCACCTCCTAATGCAACAAATAAATGAACACCTGAGTTCTATGAGAGCCCTAATAAAAAGGTAAACTTTTCACGTAGGCTCTCACCAGCTACTACGGTGGTGCACGTGTTGCACATCAACATGGTATCGAGAGATTGTCATACATAGATTTGACATTGTATAAGATTTTCGAAAAGTTTTTACTAATATACAGAAGATGCACGTGTGACGCACGGGATGCATGTGAGGTGCACACGAAGCTTGTTTTATTTGATTTACTTGAGAGCTTATAAGTTATTACGTATTGATTTCTCGAACCAACTATAGTAAAATCAGATTCCTTTTATAATTAAATAACTCTATATTTAATTTCCACATTTAAAGTGCCTTTTTAAGAAGTTGTGGTCCTTTCCATTGGGAGGAGATCCCTTCCACCATGTGTCTACCAAACTATTTAAAAGTTCAAATTGTTTTAATTTGTAAATAATTAAAAATGTCAATGCAATTTTAGATGAACCAATAATAAGAAAATCCAATGCTAACGGCTACCGTTTATATTAGTCTTTATTGTACTATTTGTTTTACAAATACATTCGTGCAGTAGTAACAAACTAAAAATATTAGTAAACTTATACAGTACTTTATTTCATATAAAGTTGCGACGTATTGGGTATGTAGCAGTTCAGAATGAAATGTTCTAATTGGAAGATAGTCAGTTAATAAACGGCTCGGTTTTCTCTAGCAAATGTTTCTCCGGAGAATGGCTCAACAAACTATTATATCACAACATAAAAGGTACACAAAGAGAATATCTCATAGCTATAAAAGTGTTAATGTAACTTTGATCATTCAACCTTATTTAGCTACATTCGTGCAGTTGTTACAAACTAGAAAGTTTAGTACACTTATACAGTACATTATTACATATAATGCCGCGACATATAGGGCATGCAGCAGATCTGGACACCCATCTACAGATGCAATGCGGGTGAAACTTGTGGCCCCATGGAAGCTCAACTTCTCCTCCAATCATCCAGTTTAAGAAGATCATACAAATCTCCGCAGGACAGTCCTGCATCTCTATGTCCCTCTCTACTGGATCGTCTCTGCCACACAGACACCACTTTCTAATGCAAATAATCAATGCACATATGAGTGCTATCAGAGCCCCAAGAAAACAGAATGATTTCCACGCAAGCTCTGACCAGCTACCACAGTGGTGAACGTGTTGCACAACAGNGGGCGTGTAGCAGATCTGGACATCCACCTATAGATGCAATTTGGGTGAAACTTGTGGCCGCATAGAAGCTCAACTTCTCCTCCAATCATCTCGTTCAAGTAGATCGCACAAATTTCCGTATGACGCTCCTGCATCTCTATGTCCCTCTACTGGATCATCTCGGCTACATGGACACCACCTCTTAATGCAACAAATAAATGAACACGTGAGTGCTATCAGAGCCCCAATAAAAAAGTACAATTTCCA
>AWOL01S0001296.1:714-19445 GCA_000715115.1 Nicotiana otophora
TATATATATATATATATATATATATATTACGGAGGAGGGACTGATATAGGTATTACACTGTCACTTGATTCTGGTAAGATGGAGGAAGGGTTGTTGTGGTGTCATTGTTGTTTTTTCATCAAGGGATTTTGTAGTAGCAGTTGAGAATGAAATTTTTTAATTGGCAGATAGTCAGTTCAGAAATGGCTAGGTTTTCTCTGGCAAACTGTTCTTCGGAGAATGGCTCAAAATATTGTAATATCATAACATAAACGATACACAAAGAGAATATCTCATAGCTATAAAAGTGTTAACGTAACTTTGATTAAGCTACCTTATTTAGCTACATTCGTGTAGTTGTAACAAACTAGAAAGCTTAGTACAGTTATATAGTACTTTATTTCATATAATGTTGCGACAGATTGGGCATGTAGCAGATTTGGACACCCATCTACATATGCAATACGGGTGAAACTTGTGGCCGCATGCAATCTCAACATCTCCTACAGTCATCTCGTTCGAGGAGATCATACAAAACTCCGTAGGTCGCTCCTGCATCTCTATGTCCCTGTCCAGTGGATCATCTCGGCTACATAGACACCACCTCCTAATGCAACAAATAAATGCACATGTGAATGCTATCAAAGCCCCAATAAAAAAGTAAAACTTCCACGCAGGCTATGACCAGCTACCACGGTGGTGCACGTGTTGCACGACAATATGGCATCCGGAGATTGTCATACATAGCTTTGACAATATATAAGCTTTTCGAAAAGGTTTTACCAATATACAGAAGATGCACGTGTGACACATGAAATGTACATGAGGCACGCACGAAGCTATTTTATTTGATTGACTTGAGACCTCATAAGTTGGTAAGCATTGATTTCTCAAACCAACTCAATTAAAATCAGATCCCTTTTATAATTAAATAAGTCTATATTTAATTTCCCCATTTAAAGTCTCATTTTAAGAAGTTGTGGTTCTTTCCATTGGGAGGAGATCCCTTCCACCATGTGTCTACCAAACTATTTGGAAGTTGGCATTCTTTTAATTTGTAAATAATTAAAATTTTCAACTCAGTTTTAGACGAAACAATAATAACAAAATCCATTGCTAACAACGACCGTTTATATTAAGCTTTCATTGTACTATTCGTTTTATAAATACATTCGTGCAGTTGTAACAAACTAAAAAGATTAGTAAACTTATACAGTACTTTATTTCATATAATGCCGCAACGTATTGGGCATGTAGAAGATCTGGATCCATCTATGATTGCAATATGGGTAAAACTTGTGGCCCCATGGAAGCTCAACTTCTTCTCCAATCATCTTGATCAAGCATATCGTACAAATATCCACAGGACGGTCTTGGATATCTATGTCCCTCTCCACTAGATCATCTCCGCCACAAAGACACAACATCCTAATGCAAATAATCAATGCACACGTGAGTGCTATCAGAGCCCAAAGAAAGAAATAGGATTTTCACGCATGCTCTGACCAGCTACCACGGTGGTGCAAGTGTCGCACAACAACATGGCTTCCGGACAATTGAGTTAGCCAGAAAACCAATTTGGACATTTTAGCACCTCTGAGTAAATTTAAGGAAGAGATAGAGATTCTCTAGAAAGAGTGTGAGAAGGAGATGAAGGGGAAAATGCGTAACAAGAAGCCTAGGAATATGATGATTGGTGGAAAGAAGAGCAATTTGATGAACTTATATATAAGCAAGAATAGAAAGAAAGCCAAGAGGCTATATATATATATATATATTACGGAGGAGAGATTTGATATAGTTTTTACACAAAGAAAATATCTCATAGCTATAAAAGTGTTAACTTTGATTAAGCAACCTTATTTAGCTATATTCGTGCAGTTGTAACAAACTAGAAAGATTAGTACACTTTACAGTACATTATTTCATATAATGCGACGACAGGTTGGGAATGTAGCATATCTGGACACCCGTCTATAGATGCAATGCGGGTGAAACTTGTGGCTGCATGCAAGCTCAACATATCCTACAGTCATCTCGTTCAAGAAGATCGTACAAATCTCCGCAGGACGCTCCTGCATCTTTATGTCCCTATCCACTGGATCATTTTGGCTACATAGACACCACCTCCTAATGCAACAAATAAATGCACATGTGAATGCTATTAGAGCCCCAATAAAAAAGTAGAAATTCCATGCAAGCTCTGACCAGCTACCACGGTGGTGCACGTGTTGCACAACAACATGGCATCCAGAGATAATCATACATAGATTTGACAATGTATAAGATTTTCGAAAAGTTTTTACTAATATGCAGAAGATGCAGGTGTGACGCACGAAAGGCACTTGAGGCGCGCACGAAGCTAGTTTTATTTGATTGACTTGAGACCTCATAAGTTTGTAAGTATTGATTTCTCAAACCAACTCAAATAAAATCTTAGCCCTTTTATAATTAAATAACTCTATATTTAATTTCCACATTTATAGTCTCATTTTAAGAAGTTGTGGTCCTTTCCATTGGGAGGAGATCTCTTCCACCATGTGTCTACCAAACTATTTGAAAGTTAACCTTCTTTTCATTTGTAAATAATTAAAAATTTCAACACAATTTTAGATGAAACAATAATAAAAAAATTCAATGCTAACGGCGACCGTTAATAGTAATCTTTTATTGTACTATGCGTTTTACAAATACATTCATGCGGTTGTAATAAACTAAAAATATTAGTAACTTATTCAATACTTTATTTCATATATTTCCGCCACGTATTGGGCATGTAGCAGATCTAGATCCATCTATGGATGCAATGCGGGTGGAACTTGTGGGCCCATGGAAGCTCAACTTCTCCTCCAATCATCTCGTTCAAGCAGATCATACAAATCTCCATAGGATGCTCCTGCATCTCTATGTCCCTATCCACTGGATCGTCTCGGCCGCATTGATACCAGTTCCTAATGCAAATAATCAATGCACACGTGAGTGTTATCACAACACCAAGAAAAAAGTAGGATTTCCACGCAGGCTCTAACCAGCTACCACAGTAGTTCACGTGTTGCACAACAACATGGCTTCCAGAAAGTTGAGTTAGCAGAAAACCAATTTGGACATTTCAGCACCTATGAGTAAATTAGAGGTAGAGATATATATTCTCAAGAAAGAGTGTGAGAAGGAGATGAAGGGGAAAATGCGTAACAAGAAGCCTAGGAAGATGAAAGAGTGGTGGAAAGAAGAGCACCTTGAGAAACTTATATATAAGCAAGAAGAGTAAGAAAGCAAAGAGGCTATATATATTACAGAGGAGGGATTGATATAGGTTTTACACTGTCATATGATTCTGGTAAGATGGAGGATGGATTTCTGTGGTGTCATTGTTGTTTTTTCATCAAGTGATTTTGTAGTAGCTGATGAAGTTTTCTCTAGCACACTATTCTCAGGAGAATGGCTCAACATACAATTATATCACAACATAAAAGATACACAAAGAGAATATCTCCTATCTATAAAAGTGTTAANAAGAAAGCCAAGAGGCTATATATATATATATATATTACGGAGGAGAGATTGGATATATTTTTTACACAAAGAAAATATCTCATAGCTATAAAAGTGTTAACGTAACTTTGATAAGCAACCTTATTTAGCTATATTCATGCAGTTGTAACAAACTAGAAAGATTAGTACACTTTACAGTACATTATTTCATATAATGCGACGACAGATTGGGAATGTAGCATATCTGGACACCCGTCTACAGATGCAATGCGGGTGACACTTGTGGCTGCATGCAAGCTCAACATCTCCTACAGTCATCTTGTTCAAGAAGATCGTACAAATATCCGCAGGACGCTCCTCCATCTCTATGTCCCTGTCCACTGGATCATTTTGGCTACATAGCCACCACCTCCTAATGCAACAAATAAATGCACATGTGAATGCTATCAGAGCCCCAATAAAAAAGTAGAAATTCCACGCAAGCTCTAACCAGCTACCACGGTGGTGCACGTGTTGCACAACAACATGGCATTCGGAGATTTATACATAGATTTGACAATGTATAAGATTTTTGAAACGTTTTTACTAATATACAGAAGATGCACGTGTGACGCACGAAAGACGCTTAAGGCGCACACGAAGCTAGTTTTATTTGATTGACTTGAGACCTCATAAGTTTGTAAGTATTGATTTCTCAAACCAACTCAAATAAAATCTTAGCCCTTTTATAATTAAATAACTCTATATTAAATTTCCACATTTATAGTCTCATTTTAAGAAGTTGTGGTCCTTTCCATTGGGAGGAGATCTCTTCCACCATGTGTCTACTAAACTATTTGAAAGTTAACCTTCTTTTCATTTGTAAATAATTAAATATTTCAACACAATTTTAGATGAAACAATAATAAGAAAATTCAATGCTAACGGAGACCGTTAATAGTAAGCTTTTATTGTACTATTCGTCTTGCAAATACATTCATACAGTTGTAATAAACTAAAAATATTAGTAAACGTATTCAATACTTTATTTCATATATTTCCGCGACGTATTGGGCATGTAGCAGATCTAGATCCATCTATGGATGCAATGCGGGTGGAACTTATGGGCCCATGGAAGCTCAACTTCTCCTCCAATCATCTCGTTCAAGCAGATCGTACAAATCTCCATAGGATGCTCCTGCATCTCTCTGTCCCTATCCACTGGATCGTCTCGGCCGCATTGACACCAGTTCCTAATGCAGATAATCAATGCACACGTGAGTGTTATCACAACACAAAGCAAAAAGTAGAATTTCCACGCAGGCTCTAACCAGCTACCAAAGTAGTGCACGTGTTGCACAGCAACATGGCTTCCAGAAAGTTGAGTTAGCAGAAAACCAATTTGGACATTTAAGCACCTATGAGTAAATTTGAGGTAGAGATATATATTCTCAAGAAAGAGTGTGAGAAGGAGATAAAGGGGAAAATGCGTAACAAGAAGCCTAGGAAGATGAAAGAGTGGTGGAAAGAAGAGCACCTTGATGAACTTATATATAATCAAGAAGAGTAAGAAAGCAAAGAGGCTATATATATTACAGAGGAGGGATTGATATAGGTTTTACACTGTCATATGATTCTGGTAAGATGGAGGATGGATTTCTGTGGTGTCATTGTTGTTTTTTCATCAAGTGATTTTGTAGTAGCAGATGAAGTTTTCTCTAGCACACTGTCTCCGGAGAATGGATGAACATACAATTATATCACAACATAAAAGATACACAAAGAGAATATCTCTTATCTATAAAAGTGTTAACGTAACCTTGATTAAGCTACCTTATTTAGCTACATTCTTGCAATTGTAACAAACTAGAAAAATTAGTACATGTATACAATACTTCATTTCATATAATGCTGGGAATAATTTGACATGTAGAAGATCTGGACATCCATCTATAGATGCAATACAGGTGAAACTTGTGGCCGCATGGAGGCTCAACTTCTCCTCCATTCATCTCGTTTAAGCAGATCATACAATTCTACGCATGACGCTCCTACATCTCTCTGTCCCTGTCCACTGGATCATCTCGGCTACATAAATACCACCTCCTAATGCAACAAATAAATGAACACCTGAGTGCTATCAGAGCCCTAATAAAAAAGTAACTTTTCCAGGTAGGCTTTGACTAGCTACCACGGTGGTGCACATGTTGCACAACAACATGGCATCCGGGGATTGTCATACATAGATTTGATATTGTATAAGATTTTTAAAAATATTTTACTAATATACAGAAGATACACGTGAGGCGCACATGAAGCTAGTTTATTTGATTTACTTGAGACCTCATAGGTTTTTAAGTATTGGTTTTTCAAGCCAACTCCAATAAAATCAGATCCCTTTTATAATTAAATAACTCTATATTTAATTTCCACATTTAAAGTGTCTTTTTAAGAAGTTGAGTTCCTTTCCATTAGGAGGAGATCCCTTCTACCATGTGTTTACCAAACTATTTGAAAGTTGACATTCTTTTCATTTGTAAATAATTATAATTTTCAATGCAATTTTAGACGAAACAATAATAAGAAAATCCAATGCTAACGGCTGCCGTTTATATTAAGATGTTTTTTGTTCTATTTGTTTTAAAAATACATTAGTGCAGTTGTAAAAAGCTAAAAGAATTAGTAAACTTATACAGTACTTTATTTCATATAATGCTGTGGCGGATTGGGCATATACCATATCTCGATTTATCTACGGATGCAATGCGGGTGAAACGTGTGGCCCCATGGAAACTCAACTTCTCTTCCAATCATCTCGTTCCAGCAGATCGTACAAATCTTCGTAGGAAGCTCCTGCATCTCTATGTCCCTCTCCACCAGATTTCCACGCAGGCTCTGACCAGCTACCACGGTAATGCACCTGTTGTTCAACAACATGGCTTCCGGACAGTAGAGTTAGCTAGAAATCCAATTTGGATATTTTAGCACCTATGAGTAAATTTGAGGAAGAGACCGAGATTCTCAAGAAAGAGTGTGAGAAGGAGATGAAGGGAAAAATGCATAACAAGAAGTCTAGGAAGATGAAAGAGTGGTGTAAAGAAGAGCACCTTGATGAACTTATATATAAGCAAGAAGAGTAAGAAAGCTAAGAGGCTATATATATATATATTACTGATGAGGGAATTGATATAGTTTTTACATTGTCACTTGCTTATGGTAATGATGGAGGAGGGAATTATGTGGTGTGATTGTTGTTTTTTCATCAAGGGATTTTGTAGTAGCAATTAAGAATTAAATTTTCTAATTGGCAGATAGTGAGTTGAGCAATGGTTCTATTTTCTCTAGCAAACTGTTCTCCGGAGAATGACTCAACATACTATTATATCATAACATAAAAGGTACATAAAGAGCATATCTCCTAGCGATAAAAGTGTTAACGTAACTAATATTAAACTACCATTTAGCTACATTCGTGCAATCGTAGCAAACTAGAAATGTTAGTACACTTATACAGTACTTTATTTCATATAATGCTGCGATATTTTGGGCATGTAGCAGATCTGGACATCCACCTATAGATGCAATTTGGGTGAAACTTGTGGCCGCATAGAAGCTCAACTTCTCCTCCAATCATCTCGTTCAAGCAGAGGACGCTCCTGCATCTCTATGTCCCTCTACTGGATCATCTCGGCTACATGGAAACCACCTCTTAATACAACAAATAAATGAACACGTGAGTGCTATCAGAGCCCCAATAAAAAAGTAACATTTCCACGCAGGCTCTGACCAACTACCCAGTGGTGTACGTGTTGCACAACAACATGGCATCCGGAGATTGTCATACATTGATTTGACAATGTATAAGATTTTGGAAACGTTTTTACTAATATACAAAAGATGCACGTGTGACGTACGAGAGCACGTGAGGCGCACACGAAGCTAGTGTTATTTGATTTACTTGAGACCTAATAAGTTTTTAAGTATTGATTTCTCAAACCAACTCAAATAAAATCATATCCCTTTTATAGTTAACTAACTCTATATTTAATTTCCACATTTAAAGTGTCTGTTTAAGAAGTTGTGGTCCTTTCCATTGGGAGGAGATCTCTTCCACCAGGTGTCTATCAAACTGTTTGAAAGCTGACATTCTTTTCATTTGTAAATAATTAAAAATTCCATTGCAATTTTAGACGAAGCAATAATAAGAAAATCCAATGCTAACGACGACCATTTATATTAAGCTTTTATTGTACTATTCGTTTTACAAATACATTAGTGCAGTTGTAACAAACTAAAAAAATTAGTAAACTTATACAACACTTTAATTTATATAATGCTGCGATAGATTGGGCATGTAGCAGATCTGGATCTATCTATGGATTCAATGCAGGTGAAACTTGTGGCCCCATGGAAAATCAACTTCTTCTCCAATCATCTAATTCAAGCAGATCGTACAAAACTCTGCGGGACATTCCTGCATCTCTCTGTCCCTCTCAACTGGATCGTCTCGGCCACATAGACACCACTTCCTAATGCAAATAATCAATGTACAGGTGAGTACTATCAGAGCCCTAAGAAAATAGTAGGAATTTCATGCAGGTTCTGACCAGCTACCACAGTGGTACACGTGTTGCACAACAACTATCACGACCTCATTTTGCCCTCTGTGGGACGTTGCTCAGCTTCCGGAGATTGACATACATAGCTTTTACAATGTATAAGATTTTCAAAAAGGTTTTACTTATATATAGAAGATGCACGTGTGACGCCCGAGAAGCACGTGAGACGCACACGACGCAAGTTTTATTTGATTTACTTGAGACATCATAAGTTCTTAAGTATTGATTTCTCAAACCAACTCCAATAAAATCGGATCCCTTTTATAATTAAATAACTCTATATTTAATTTCCACATTTAAAGTGACTTTTTAAGAAGTTGTGGTCCTTTCCATTGGGAGAATATCCCTTCCACCATGTGTCTACCAAACTATTTGAAAGCTGGCATTCCTTTCATTTGTAAATAATTAAAAATTCCAACGCAATTTTAGACGAAACAATAATAAGAATATCCAATGTTAACGATTAATGTTTATATTAAGCTTTTACAGTACTATTCATTTTACAAATACATTCGTGCAGTTGTAACAAACTAAAAAAATTAGTTAACTTATACAGTACTTTATTTCATTTAATGCCGCGACGTATTGGGTATGCAGTAGATCTAGATCCATCTATGGATGCAATACGGGTGAAACTTGTAGCCCTAAGGAAGCTCAACTTCTACTCTAATCATCTCGTTCAAGTAGATCATACAAATCTCCGCAGGACGCTCCTGCATCTTTATGTCCCTTTCTACTTTCTCGTCTCTGCCACACAGATACCACTTCCTAATGAAAATAATCAATGCAGACATGAGTGTTATCAGAGCCCCAACAAAAAAAAGTAGGATTTTCACGGATGCTCTTACAAGCTACCAAGGTGGTGCACGTGTTGCGCAGCAACATGGCTTCTAAACAATAGAGTTAGCCAGAAAACTAATTTAGACATTTCATCACCTATGAGTAAATTTGAGAAAGATACAGAGATTCTCAAGAAAGAGTGTGAGAAGGAGATGAAGGGAAAAATGCATAACAAGAAGTCTAGGAAGATGAAAGAGTGGTGGAAAGAAGAGAACCTTGATGAACATATATATAAGAAAGAAGAGTAAGAAATCCAAGAGGCTATATATATTACTGATGAGGGAATTAATATAGTTTCTACACTGTCACTTACTTATGGTAAGATGGAGGAGGGATTTCTGCGGTGTCATTGTTGTTTTTTCATCAAGAGATTTAGTCGTAGAAGTTGGGAATGAAAGTTTGTAATTGGCAGATAGTCAGTTGAGCAATGGCTCGGTTTTTTCTAGCAAACTGTTCTCCGAAGAATGGCTCAACATACTATTATATCACAACATAAAAGGTACATAAAGAGCATATCTCCTAGCTTTAAAAGTGTTAACGTAACCTAGATTAAGCTACCTTATATAGCTACATCCGTACAGTTGTAACAAACTAGAAATATTAGTACACTTATACAGTACTTCATTTCATATAATGCTGCGACAGATTGGGCATATAGCAGATCTAGACATCCATCTATAGATGGAATACGGGTGAAACTTGTGGCCGCATAGAAGCTCAACTTCTCCTCCATTCATCTCGTTCAAGCAGATCATATAAATATGATCTGCATCTCTATGTCCCGGTCCACTGGATCATCTCGACTACATTGACACCACCTCCTAATGCAACAAATAAATGAACACCTGAGTGCTATGAGAGCCTTAATAAAAAGGTAAAATTTTCACGCAGGCTCTGACCAGCCACTACGGTGGTGCACGCGTTGCACATCAACATGGTATCCGGAGATTGTCATACATAGATTTGACATTGTATAAGATTTTCGAAAAGTTTTTACTAATATACAGAAGATGCACATGTGACGCACGAGATGCATGTGAGGCGCACACAAAGCTTGTTTTATTTGATTTACTTGAGAGCTTATAAGTGTTTACGTATTGATTTCTCGAACCAACTACAGTAAAATTAGATTCCTTTTATAATTAAATAACTCTATATTGAATTTCCACATATAAAGTGGGTTTTTAAGAAGTTGTGGTCCTTTCCATTGGGAGGAGATCGCTTCCACCATGTGTCTACCAAACTATTTGAAAGTTGACATTGTTTTAATTTGTAAATAATTAAAGTCAACGCAATTTTAGATGAACCTATAATAAGAAAATACAATGCTAACGGCTACCACTTATATTAAGCTTTTATTGTACTATTTATTTTACAAATACATTCGTGCAATTGTAACAAACTAAAAAAAATTAGTAAACTTATACAGTACTTTATTTCATATAATGTTGCGACATATTGGGTATGTAGCAGTTCAGAATGAGACGTTTTAATTGGAAGATAGTCAGTTGATAAACGGCTCGGTTTTCTCTAGCAAACCTTTCTCCGGAGAATGGCTCAATAAACTATTATATCACAACATAAAAGGTACACAAAGAGAATATCTCATAGCTATAAAAGTGTTAATGTAACTTTGATAAATCTACCTTATTTAGCTACATTCGTGCAGTTGTTACAAACTAGAAAGTTTAGTACACTTATACAGTACATTATTTTATATAATGCCGCGACATATTGGGCATGTAGCAGATCTGGACACCCATCTAGAGATGCAATGCGGGTGAAAGTTGTGGCCCCATGGAAGCTCAACTTCTCCTCCAATCATCTAGTTTAAGCAGATCAAACAAATCTCCGCAGGATGGTCCTGCATCTCTATATCCCTCTCTACTGAATTGTCTCTGCCACACAGACACCACTTCCTAATGCAAATAATCAATGCACATATGAGTGCTATCAGAGCCCCAAGAAAAAAGTAGGATTTTCACGCATGCTCTGACCAGCTACCACAGTGGTGCACGTGTTGCACAACAGCATGTCTTACGGACAGTAGAGTTAGCCAGAAAACCCATTTGGACATTTCAACACCTATGAGTAAATTTGAGGAAGAGACACAGATTCTGAAGAAAGAGTGTGACAAGGAGATGAAGGGGAAAATGCGTAACAAGAACCCTAGTAATATGAAAGAGTAGTGGAAAGAAGAGCACCTTGATGAACTTATATATAAGCAAGAAGAGTAAGAAATCCAAGAGGCTATATATATATTATGGAGGAGGGGTTGATATAGTTTTTACACTGTCACTTTCTTCTAGTTAAATGGAGGATGGATTTCTGTGGTATCATTGTTGTTTTTTTATTAAGACATTTTGTAATAGTAGTTGAGAATGATAATTTCTAATTGGCAGACAGTCAGTTAAGAAAGTTCAGTTTTCTCTAGCAAACTGTTCTCCGGTGAATGGCTCAATATATTATTATGTCACAACATAAAAGGTACACAAAGAGAATATCTCCTAGCTATAAAAGTGGTAACGTAACCTTGATTAAGCTACATTCGAGCAGTTGTAACAAACTAGAAAAATTAGTATAGTTATACAGTACTTTATTTCATATAATGCCAGGACAGATTGAGAATGTAGCAGATCTGGGCATCCATCTATAGATGAAATCCGGGTGAAACCTGTGGCCGCATAGAAGCTCAACATCTCCTCCAATCAGCTCGTTCAAGAATATCGTACAACTCTCCATATGATGCTCCTGTATCTCTATGTCCCTGTCCACTGGATCATCTCGGCTACATTGACAACACATCCTAATGCAACAAAACAATGCGCACATGAGTGCTATCAGGGCCCCAATAAAAGAAAGTAGAATTTCCACGCAGGCTCTGACCAACTACTATGGTGGTGCACGTGTTGCACATCAACATGGCATCCGGAGATTGTCATACATAGATTTTACATTGTAAAATATTTTCGAAAAGTATTTACTAATATACAGAAGATGCACGTGTGACGCACGAGATGCATGTGAGGCACACACTAAGCTTGTTTTATTTGATTTACTTGAGAGCTTATAAGTTTTTAAGTATTGATTTCTCGAACCAACTACAGCTAAATCAGATTACTTTTATAATTAAATAACTCTATATTTAATTTCCACATTTAAAGTGTGTTTTTAAGATGTTGTGGTCCTTTCCATTGGGAGGAGATCCCTTCCACCATGTGTCTACCCAACTATTTGAAAGTTGACATTCTTTTCATTTATAAATAATTAAAAATTTCATCACAATGTTAGATGAAACAACAATAAAAAAATCCAATGATAACGGCTACCCATTATATTAAGCCTTTATTGTACTATTCGTTTTACAAATACATTCGTGCAGTTGTAACAAACTAAAATAATTAGTAAACTTATACAGTACTTTATTTCATATAATGCCGCGTCGGATTGGGCATGTAGCAGATCAGGATCAATCTATAAATGCAATGCGGGTGAAACTTGTTGCCCCATGGAAGCTCAATTTCTCCTCCAATCATCTCGTTCAAGTAGATCATACAAATCTCCGCAGGACGCTCCTGCATCTTTATGTCCAATGTTTACGACGATCATTTATATTAAGCTTTTATTGTAATATTCGTTTTACAAATACATTGTGTTATGTAACAAACTAAAAATATTAGTAAATTTATACAATACTTTATTTCATATAATGTCGTGACTGGTTGGGCATGTAGTAGATCTGGATCCATCTATGGATGCAATGCGAGTGAAACTTATGGCCCCATGGAATCTCAACTTCACCCCCAATGATCTCGTTCAAGCATATCGTACAAATCTCCGCAGGATGCTTCTTCATCTCTATGTCCCTCTCCACTAGATCGTCTCGGCCACATATACATCACTTCCTAATGCAAATAATCAATGCACACGTGATTGCTATCACAGCCCCAAGAAACAAGTAGGATGTCCACGCAGGCTCTGACCACCTACCACGGTGGTGCACGTGCTATGCCACAACATGGCTTTTGGACAGTAGAGTTAGCCAGAAAATTAATTTGGACATTTCACCAACTATAAGTAAATTTGAGGAAGAGACAGATATTCTCCAAAACGAGTGTGAGAAGGAGATGAAAGGGAAAATGCATAACAAGAAGTCTAGGAAAATGAAAGAGTGGTGGAAATAAGAGCACCTTGATGAACTTATATATAAGTAAGAAGAGTAAGAAAGCCAAGAGGCTATATATATTACAGAGGAGGGATTTCATATAGGTTTTACACTATCACTTGCTTTTGGTAAGATGGAAGAAGGATTTCTGTGGTGTCATTGTTGTTTTTTAATCAAGGGATTTCGTAGTAGCAGTTGAGAATGAACTTTTCTAATTGGCAAATAGTCAGTTGAGAAACGTCTCGATTTTCTCTAGCAAACTGTTCTACGGATAATGGCTCAACATACTATTATATCACAATATAAAAGGTATACAAAGAGAATATCTCATAGCTATAAAAGTGTTAACGTAACTTTGATTAAGCTACCTTATTTAGCTACATTCGTGCAGTTGTAACAAACTAGAAAAATTAGTACACTTATACAGTCGTTTATTTCATATAATGTCGTGACCGATTGGGCATGTAGCAGATCTAGACATCCATCTGTAGATGCAATGCGGGTGAAAGTTGTGGTCGTATGGAAGCTCAACATTTCCACCAATCATCTCGTTCAAGCATAACGTACAAATCTTCGCGGAACGCTCCTGCATTTCTATTTCCCTGTCCAGAGGATCATCTCGGTTTCATAGACACCACCTCCTAATGCAACAAATAAATACTCACGTGAGTGCTATTAGAGCCCTAATAAAAAAGTAGAATTTCCACGCAGGATCTGACCAGCTACTACGGTGGTGCACGTGCTGCACAACAACATGGTATCCAGAGAACATAGATTTGACAATGTATAAGATTATCGATATATGTTTACTAATATATAGAAGATTCACGTGTGACGCACGAGATGCACGTGAGGCGCACAAGTAGCAAGTTTTATTTGATTTACTTGAGACATCATACGTTTTTAAGTATTGATTTTTCAAGCCAACTCCAATAACATCAGATCCCTTTTATAATTAAATAACTCTATATTAAATTTCCACATTTAAACTGTCTTTCTAAGAAGCTCTGTTCCTTTCCATTAGGAGGAGGGCCCTTCCGCCGACTGTCTACCAAACTATTTAAAAGTTGACATTCTTTTTATTTGTAAATAATTATAAATTTACACGCAATTTTAGACGAAACACTAATAAGAAAATCCAATGCTAACGGCTATCGTTTATATTAAGCTTCTATTGTACTACTCATTTTACAAATACATTCGTGCAGTTGTAACAAACTAAAAAAATTAGTAAACTTATACAATAGTTTATTTCATATAATGCCCCGACAGATTGGGCATGTAGCAGATCTGGATCCATCTATGGATGCAATGCGGGTGAAACTTGTGGCCCCATGGAAGCTCAACTGCTCCTCCAATCATCTCATTCAAGAAGCTCGTACAAATCTCGGCAGGACGCTCCTGCATCTCTATTCCCTCTCTACTGGATCGTCTCCACCACATAGACACCACTTCCTAATGCAAATAATTAATGCATACGTGAGTACTATCAGAGCCCCAAGAAAAAAGTTGGATTTCCATGCAGGCTCTGACCAGCTACAACGGTGGTGCATGTGTTGCACAATAACATGGCTTCCGGACAGTAGAGTTAGCCAGAAAACTAATTTGGACATTTAAGCATCTATGAGTAAATTTGAGGAAGAGACAGATATTCTCAAGAAAGAGTGTGAGAAGGAGATGAAAAGGAAAATACGTAACAAGAAGTCTAGGAAGATGAAAGAGTGGTGGAAAGAAGAGCACCTTATTGAACTTATACATAAGCAAGAAGAGTAAGAAATCCATGAGGCTAAATTTATTACTAATGAGGGAACTAATATAGGGTTTACACTGTCACTTGATTCTGGTAAAATTGAGGGGATTTCTGTTGTGTCATTGTTGTTTTTTCATCAAGGGATTTTGTAGTACCAGTTGAGAATGAAATTTTCTAATTGGCAGATAGTCAGTTGAGAAACGGCTCGGTATTCTCTAGCAAACTGTTTTCCGGAGAATGGCTCAACATACTATTATATCACAACATAAAAGGTACAAAAAGAGAATATCTCCTAGCTATAAAGGTGTTAACGTAACCCTTATTAAGCTACATTATTTAGCTACATTCGTGCAGTTGTAACAAACTAGAAATATTAGTACAGTTATACAGTACTCTATTTCATATAATTCCACGACAGATTGGGCATGCAGCAGATATGGAAATCTATCTATAGATGCAATGCGGGTGAAACCTGTGGCCATATGGTAGCTCAACTTCTTCTCCAGTCATCTCATTCAAGCGAATCGTACAAATCTCCATAGGACGCTCCTACATCTCTATGTCCCTGCCCACAAGATCATCTCGGCTACATAGACACTACCCTCGATTGCCACAAATAAATGCACACGTGAGTGGTATTAGAGCCCCAATAAAAAAGTACAATTTCCACGCACGATCTGACCAGCTACTACGGTGGTGCACGTGTTGCACAGCAACATCGCATCTGGAGATTGTCATACATAGATTTGACAATGTATAAGATTGTCGAAACGTTTTTACTAATATACAGAAGATGCGCGTGTGACGCACGAGATGCACGTGAGGCACACACGAAGCTAGTTTTATTTGATTTACTTGAGACTTCATAATTTTTTAGTATTGCCTTCTCAAGCCAACTCCAATAAAATCAGATCTCTTTTATAATTAAATAACTTTATATTTAATTTCCTCATTCAAACTGTCTTTTTAAGAAGTTGTGTTCCTTTCCATTGGGAGGAGATCCCTTCCACCATGTGTCTACCCAACTATTTGAAAGTTGGCATTCTTTTCATTTATAAATTAAAAATTTCATCACAATGTTAGATGAAACAATAATAAAAAAATCCAATGCTAACGGCTACCCATTATATTAAGCCTTTATTGTACTATTTGTTTTACAAATACATTCGTGCAGTTGTAATAAACTAATAAGCTTAGTAAACTTATACAGTACTTTATTTCATATAATGCCGCATCGGATTGGGCATGTAGCAGATCAAGATAAATCTATGGATGCAATGCGGGTGAAACTTGTGGCCCCATGGAAGCTCAACTTCTTCTCCAATCATCTCGTTCAAGTAGATCATACAAATCTCCGCAGGACGCTCCTGCATCTTTATGTCTCTTTCTACTTTCTCGTCTCTGCCACATAGATACCACTTCCTAATGAAAATAATCAATGCACACATGAGTGCTATCAGAGCCCCAACAAAAAAAAGTAGGATTTTCACGCATGCTCTTACAAGCTACCACGGTGGTGCACGTGTTGCGCAGCAACATGGTTTCTAAACAATAGAGTTAGCCAGAAAACTAATTTAGACATTTCATCACCTATGAGTAAATTTGAGGAAGAGACAGAGATTCTCAAGAAAGAGTGTGAGAAGGAGATGAAGGGGAAAATGCGTAACAAGAAGTATAGGAAGATGAAAGAGTGGTGGAAAGAAGAGCACCTTGATGAATTATATAAAAGCAAGAAGAGTAAGAAAGCCAAGAGGCTATATATATTACTGATGAGGGAATTTATATAGTTTTTACACCGTCACTTGCTTCTGGTAATGTCACGACCCAAAATCCCACCACAAGCGTCGTGATGGCACTTAGTCTCTAAGACTAAATAAGCCGATCATAGTAGAAATTCAAGCCAATTTTGTTTTTGAAACACATAATTTAATACAAGTGTCAAAACCCAATAGCGAAAATATTCAAACAACCTCCAAAGACTGGTAATACTGAGTCACGAACTCTATCTGTATACATACAATAATCTCAAGGATCGAATATAAAATAATGTTAGAATAAGAGTTGATAGTACATTAAAATGGAAAGACTCCAAGGGAATGCGACGGCGAAACAGCTCTACCTTGAATCCTTGCGATCAACACACTAACTCTGCCCGAGTCTGATATCTCCAATATCTAGCTCTGCATAAAAATGTGTAGAAGTGTAGTATGAGTACACCACAATCGGTACCCAGTAAGTATCAAGACTAACTTCGGTGGAGTAGTGATGAGGTACAGTCAAGACACTCACTAGTCAAATAACCTGTGCAATATAGCATACAACAATAATATAAAACAGATAGAACTGATAGAAACAATAATCAACTAGTGATATAAACAACAACGCAACAAGAACACCATAAATATTTCTCACACGAATATTAAAGAGAAGTACAACCAATTAATCAGGTACTTCAAAATATATATCTTTTATCTATAAGTGTTTCAAATAAAAATCTTTAGAATGTAATCTTTTCAATTAAATATATCCCGAATATACTTCCTCCAAATAAATATCTTACGAATGTAAATCATTCAAATAAATATCTCTCAATATAATTCTTTCAAGTAGATATCTTTCGAATATAATTCTTTTAAATAAAACCTTTTGAATATAATTCTTTCAAATAAAAACCTTTCAAATATAATTCTTTTAAATAAAACCTTTCGAATATAATTCTTTCAAATAAAAACCTTTCGAATATTGTTCTTTTAAATAAAACATTTCGTATATAATTCTTTCAAATAAAAACCTTTCGAATAAGATCTTTCGAATATAGTTTCTTTCAAGTAAAATCCTTCGGTTATAATTCCTTTCAAGTAAAATCTTTCAAATATAATTCTTTCAAGTAAAATCACCGGTTGACACCTCACCTCATAATCCTAAAAATCTCGGGTCTCAGCCCACTTTCATATCTCACGGCACCTCATGTCCATATTATTATCACAACCGTACGGGCAATTCACAAAGCAGAAGACATAATAATTTAATGAAATGAGTGATAAGTGAACGACGAGAATTTACAGAAAAGTAACAGGAGTGCTCCCTAAGTATCGCCTCGTAGATTCAAATGTAAATGCTCAACAGGGGGATCTTCCGAGGAACCGCCTCGTAGTCCCAAAGTAAATATGCAAGCAGGGAGATCTCCCGAGGTACCTCCTAGTCCCAAAGTGTCATGACCCAAAATCCATAAATGGTCGTGATGACGCCTAACACCACTGCCAGGCAAATCAACAATAGTTGATTAAATCGATTATTCATTTTTGTATTTTGAAATCAAAATGTTCCTTCAATTAAATGATCAGAAATAAAATTTACAGAGTAAATGATAATATTTTCCCAATTACAATACTGAACAACTCATAAGTACCCCCAAAACCCGGTATCACAAGTGCATTAGCATCAACTAGGAAGTAAACTAAAATACAACATTTGTCCGGAACACAAATTAGACAGGAAAAATTCAAATAATCCTGGAGGAAACTCTGCTGGCTGTAGATCGTTACCTGAAATGCAGCTCGCGGCAAGTCCCCGCATCATCCGTGCCTCTGTGCCCAAAGGACCACTGAACATAAAAGTACCTGCAAAAAAATGTGCAGCAAGTGTAGCATGAATACGTAAATCTACGTGTACTCAGTAAGTATCTTGTCTAACTACGGAGGAGTAGTGACGAGGGGTCGACATCGACACTCACTAGTGGTCCAATAATATCAGGTACAGTAAGTAGGTGAAAAAATATGAGGCAAAGTAAATAAATGAAATGAACAACTGTAAATCTGTGGTATAATTATCCTCCTTACAATAAACTCAAGCTCTTAATTAGCAATTCCTCATCAACCGAAGCGCGTATATATATATATATATATAT
>AWOL01S0001296.1:21038-84430 GCA_000715115.1 Nicotiana otophora
GTGTGTGTGTGTGTGTGTGTGTATAATGGACCTCACCAAATAGGTTGTTGTAATTCAAATCAGGGAAAGACTCACAGATACTCTAGATTTTTGCCAAATATTATGCATGATTCCATGAGGATATTCTTAAAGAAATGCTGAGGCGTACGGCCCGCTCCAAAATAAATAATAAACTGTGCACTTCCGAGGGTCGAACGGCACGAACCATAGATGCATCTATTAAACTGTCGAGGCGAAAGGCCCGCTCCCATAAGAGTGTGGTACATATATCCTGCCAAGGCGAATGGCCCGATCCCATTAGAATAAGAAGTACATAATCCTGCTGAGGCGATCGGCCCGATCCCATTAGAATAAGAAGTACATAATCCTACCGAGGCGATCGGCCCGATCTAATTAGAATAATTAGCTTTGACGTGTCTGTGACCCCACTCACGAATAAACGTGTGAGTTGTAATTTCTTTAACAAAAGGCTTTCAATAAATCATTTATATCACGAAAATATGTCGTAAGAGGAGTAAAACTATTAGGTGACTAATCATGAACTCGTGAAGTCTCTACAATAGCAAGTCTAGTCTCAAGTAGTATTACAAAACAGAGGAATTTAATAGCCGAGAGACTACTCAAATAGTATAGCTATAGCATGATGTGAACCTAAGCCTACCCGGACAATAACATGAATGTAGCTACGTACGAGCTCTCGTGACTTCGCGCATACGTAGCCCCCCACAACAAGTAGGACACATCAATATACAACACCTAGGAGTAATTTTCCCCTTACAGAGTTAGACATGAGACTTATCTCGCTCCAAAATTCCATAAGCGGCTCCAAAGCCCTCTAACACCTCAAACCGATGCCCGTCACTCCAAAACGAGTCAAACAATGTGCAAATCAAAAACAATATACTCTAATACTCATAAAAAATCAATTTAGACAAATTCCCAACTCCGCTCGAAAAGTCGATAAAGAAACCCTCGGGCCCACATGCCCGGATTTTGAAACTCTTCAAAGATAAACATCACCCATAATATTGCGAACTCAAATATATGATTTATTTTCAATTCCTTGCCCAAATTCGTGGTCAAAATCCAAAAATACCAATTTCTAAGTTTTCTACCAAAACCCCAAATTTTCCACAATGTTTCCATGAATTTCCATGTTAAAATCTATATACAATCCAAGTATTTAACTTGCAATAGGAAGG
Source organism: Nicotiana otophora (assembly GCA_000715115.1). Lineage (NCBI taxonomy): Eukaryota > Viridiplantae > Streptophyta > Magnoliopsida > Solanales > Solanaceae > Nicotiana > Nicotiana otophora. The sequence continues at coordinate 22,241 of AWOL01S0001296.1, forward strand.
AATCACTTACCTTGACATAGATGATGAAAGTCTCCTCTTCAAAAGCTCCAAAAATTGCCCACCCAAGTGAAAAGTGAGAGGGGATGAGCCAAACCCCGCACTAAAACCAATCTGCCCAGGACCGCCCTTCTTAGCGATCGCGGGAATGCCATTGCGATCACGATCGCGAAGGCTAAACACACTGCGTCCACATTTACTCTACGCGTTCGTGAATCTGGTGACTCCCTACCCTTTGCATTCACGGGCCTCAAGCCGTGTTCGCGAAGGCTTAACGCCTGGCAGGCCCCTAACTCATTTCCTCTTCGCGTTCGCGTGCACCTACCCATGTTTGCATAGGCTTCCACAACCTCAGCTCCGCGTTCGCGTCTCTCCCATCGCGTTCACGATGGGCAAATCCAGCAGCCCCCAAAAGTCTCCTTTGCTTACGCATGAATCCCTTCGCGTTCGCGATGGGCAAATCCAGCAGCCCCCAAAAGTCTCCTTTGCTTACGCATGAATCCCTTCGCGTTCACGAAGAAGGAAACCGGATAGCAACAACAACAGCAGCAAATCATTCCAATTTGGTCCGAAACCACCCCGAAACACACCCGAGGCCCCTCGGGACCCCGTCCAATCATACGAACCAGTCCCATAACATAACATGGACCTGCTCAAGGCCTCAAAATACCTCAAACCATGTCAATACCATGAATCACACCCCAATTCAAGCTTAATGAACTTTAGAACTGCAAACTTCTATATTCGATGCCAAAACCAATCAAATCACGTCCGATTGATCTCAAATGTTGCACACAAGTCACATTCGACATTACGGACCTACTCCAACTTCCAAAATCGGAATCCGACCCCGAAATAACCTACGGACCTCCAAATCCACATACGGACGCGGTCCCAATACCAGAATCACCATACGGAGCTATTCCCAGACTCGGAATCCCAAACGGACATCAATAACATGGAGATGCACTTCGACCCAATTTATGAAATTCTTTCACAACGCCAACCTTCCACAATAGGCGCTGAAACAGTCCTGGGTCTTCCAAAACCCGACTCGGACATGCTCCCAAGTTCAAAATCATCATAAGAACCTGTTGGAACCTTCCAATCCCGATTCTGAGGTCGTTTACTCAAAAATCAAATCTTTGTCAATTTTTCCAACTTAAAGCTTCCGAAATTAGAATTTTCTTCCCAAACTAACTCTGAACTTTCCGAAATTTAATTCCGACCATACGCGCACGTCATAATACCTGAAGTGAAATTACTCAAGGCCTCAAACCGCCGAACGATATGCTAGAGCTCAAAACGACCGGTCGGGTCATTACATTCTCTCCCACTTAAACATACGTTCGTCGTCGAACGTGCTAAGAACTACTATGGAGTTGCCCGAAATCATTGTTTAACACCTCATGCCTCTACCCATGCTACTATAACCCAGTTGAGCATATTAGCTCCAGCAAATCTGAAGATTCTCCCTTTTATTCAGTCAAGTTAGCCTTAGACCCAAATTCCAACATCTGAAATCCTCTACCAGGTCTGTTCCCAACATACGAACACCATATCCATCACTACATGATGTACCAATACCTGATTGTATACTCTTACCGAATTCACACCATGCACCGCATTATTCACATGACCATAATGACATCCCCTGACAACAATAGCCGAAATCCCACGAATCTGATGCCCACAACACATCTCATGAAGTATATAAGTCCCGTTTCAGCTCTCGCAATACTACCACGACAGCAAAGATGCGTAGAAACCCATAACCACCTACCGAATCACAACGCATGGAGTCTCTCCTCCCGACAAGAACCATTACCTCATTCTGGAGTGCATATCGATATTTACTCATTAATGTGCCTCATATAAATCTGATCGCACTGATCCTAGGTCCAATAATCTCGTCCTACCCAGTACAAGCTGCTCCGGCAATAAGCCACCTCAGGCACTACCAAAAGTCTCATATGATGCCACCATGTGCCAAAGAGTTACAAACTCGAATGTGATACATAAGGAAAAATGAACTCTGGAATGAACTACTCAACCCACGTAACTAATTTAAACAACCGGAAAGATGTTATGAACCTTCCTCAGAAAATGAGAAACAAAAAACACAAGAATAGATATTGGGGAACTGTACTCAACATCACACTATTGCGGTGTGCAACTCGATCCACACATGATACCGTTGCAGTGCGCAACCCAATCCAACCCTATACCCGTGGCGGCGTGCCACACGATCCACACATAATAATCTAAAGAAAACACACATCGAGTCGTAACGCTTCTACTCACGAAATGCCCGAATATCAACCATAAGCACGCCAAGTGCATAATACAAATCCTGGGGAGACGGGTAGCGTCACACGCTATAACAATCAAGCACAACTAAGATATGATATATGATCTGCATCTCGAGAGCCATCCTGCTCATATAAAACCACCGCTACGCAGGACCTCAACACATTGTACAAATAATTAAGCCGTCTCACAACCCACATGGCAGAATAAAGTATTACATGGAATAGTTGATGATAGAAATAACATCCAAAGCTCGAAGACTCCTCCGCAAGAAACACTTCTAAAATGAACACATCCGGCCTGATGTAGAGTACACACTTACATTTAGATCCATTCAGGGACCTCAAACCGATTCTGATCGTACTGTACTGAGCTAATAACCTTTCAAGGACCTACCCCCAAGAATAGCCTTCAAATAAGGAACAAATTTCCACAATTCTCAACCAATTGAACAGAGCGCCCTTCAGGCACAAATTCTCACATTAGCGACAGTACCACAATCTCCATACTTGGTTCCAATCTTTAATCAATCAAGTGACTACATGTCACACTTATACAATCCTCCCGTGGGATATGCTCCCACGGCCTTCCGCACCAGGTAACAAGTCTGCACATCCATACCACCGGTCATACTAATGCCGTAAAGNAATCAAGTGACTACATGTCACACTTATACAATCCTCCCGTGGGATATGCTCCCACGGCCTTCCGCACCAGGTAACAAGTCTGCACATCCATACCACCGGTCATACTAATGTCGTAAAGTGAATCAAGGATCCGCAATTCAGTACACAAAGCCTCTTACACATGACACTGATCTCAGGTGACGCTGAAGACAGTACCAGCTTACTCTAAACATCTGAATTCTTTCCTGCTCATCCGAGCTCGTGACATTCTTATCGACATCAAACTGTAACATTGTTCCTCAACTTCCAATTCCCATGCAGCTCACTGCCCCTGACATACCAATATGTGAGAGTACAAGAATTCTATCATGACTTCTTATCCACTAATAGATTAAACACTCCATCACATAGCAACCTTTTACTTAACTCATTTCAGGAGAACCATTGCATCACGCGACTGAATTCCCATAACCGCAGAAAATACAATCCTCAAGTATTGGTCTAAACCACAATAACTCCTACGGGATCCATCTACACATAATAGGCCATAATATTCGAATGCTTCCAAATAAAATGAATTACGGAGACCATCAAGCCTCGCACGTACCGCCATAAATCACATGTATAACTTAACACGCTAAAGGAACTGATCATTGCCGCTATCCTGCCAATTCAACCATTGCTAACCAATTCGACTTCTTCAAATTTACTCTGGACTTGCCTTAGGAATACTAATATCTCCATTCAAAACATCATGAACCCAAATCCTTACTCATCCCGAGTGACCTTATTTCACGAGACCACGTTGGCTCCAAAACCCACTAACCATCTCATACCCTCCCTATGCGCATATTCGCATCTTTAACTAGTACATCCATTCTGAAAATCCCTCTATGAATATGAAGTTATTTTCTCCCATTCCTCTAATGCCACACCGCAGACCGAAGATAACGTAGAACACTCCAAGCTACTTTCATCATCCGCTGCTAAAGCTCGATACTTAGCCATACTACGGGCTCGAAATCCTTAGGCACCGCACTTTAACTTTTGAATCCACTAGGACCGTTGTTGAGAGTCACCCACTCTGACTTGTTCCCGAATACAATCAAACTCCAAGGCCCTGCTAGCACATGTACACCCTCTCAAAGAAGCAACCGGTTGAATTCCTTTCCTTGTACATCACATCCACATGAAGCATAGACTCTGAGTCTTTCCAAAACCTGAACATGAACCGATAAGGCCAAATATAACACACATTCCTCAAATCCTTTTGCTAAAATTACCACTGATGTTTTCTTTCCTTAGTCGTAATAACCCACCAATACACCGATGACTAGAGACCGCACAAGTAGACAACCACCCAATCCAATCATAGATGGTGGGGCTCTCTCACTTAGCTTGAAGCTACAATTACATAACCCTAGGACCCACCGAGATTCCTTCTTCCCCATTGACGTCAGCTAAAAGTTCAACAATGCATTCCAAGCTCGAAGTCATGTTGCATCCAAATAAAATTCGTGGACCTAGTCTCTGCCCACCATGAATTTCCAAATGGCTCCAAACTTTCCTCAAGGCACGTGGCCATCCTACCACAGAACTCATATGTTACTCTGCCACTCTCCCACTTTGGATAAACCCTCTCCTTTAAGCAACTACTCGACTTCCTCATCCTTGCTGCCCAGTTGTTGCCTTAAATCAAAATCTATCTCTGTAGCACTTGAACCAATCGATCGCTACCAACTTTAAACCTTTCCGAAGATCATCTTTCTCGAGCCATCACACTAGAAATACCGATTCGATTCTGAAATCGCTACACCCTATAATTTCCGACAACCGCTTCTGCAACACCATTTCACAATACCCCGCCCCGAAGGAGAATTGAAGAAGATCACAACACCGGCGAACTTGACGCATAATCAAGGACGACGACACCACATCACAGATAAAAATTCCACCGCACTCGAAATACCAAGTCTCATTACTCCATCAACCCAAACCTGAATGTTCGTAGTCCGATTACCTCTCCTCCACCAGAACTAAATGTTGAACCTCTATGCCGTGCAACGAGAAGTCCTTCTATCAACTCATTTACTGCCATGATACATAGATAAGCACCCTGCCATTACACCAACATTATGTGATCTTAACGCACGAATCATTATAATAATCAGTGCCAAATCTCAAACCATAGGAAATACTGATACTGACCTAAAATGACAGAACGACCTTCCCCAAGGTGACAATAATATCCCAATCAAATACACAGGGAGAAACATCCCGCACCACATTTGCAGTACCATTAAAATTTCTCGATTCCAAATTTATAACAAGCGCTTCATGTCACAAAAGATTGAATAGGAAGAAAATGAAGCATAAGCCTGAAAGGAATCAAATCGCACGATGAGGAATCAAGAAGGGAAGTGCTCCTAACAGCCCTATAGCCTCTCTAAGATAAGTACAGAAGTTTTCGTACCGATCTGCAAGACTCTAATAGACTTGTTCATTACTCGTGAGACCTAAATGGACCTAGTGCTCTAATACCATGTTGTCACGACCCAAAATCTATAAATGGTTGTGATGGTGCCTAACACCGCTATCAGGCAAGCCAACAATAGTTGATTAACTCGATTATGCATTTTTCTATTTTGAAATGAAACTTTTCCTTCAATTAAATAATTAGAAATAAAATTTACAGAGTAAATAATAATATTTTCCCAATTACAATACTGAACAACTTAGAAGTACCCCCAAAACCTGGTGTCACAAGTGCATGAGCATCAACTAAGAAGTAAAATAAAATACAACATCTTTTCGGAATATAAATTAGACAGAAAAAATACAAATAACCCTAGAGGAGACTCGGCTGGCTGCGGATCGTAACCTGAAATGCTCGTGGCAAGTCTCCGCATCATCCATGCCGCCGTGCCCAAAGGACCACCGAACATAAAAGTACATACACAAAAATGTGCAGCAAGTATAGCATGAGTACGTAAACCACGTGTACCCAGTAAATATATAGCCTATCCCCGGAGGAGTAGTGACAAGGGGTCGACATCGACACTCACTAGTTGTCCAATAATATCAGGTACAGTAAGGAGGTGAACAAATAAGAGGCAAAGTAAATAAATGAAATAAACAACTGTAAATCTGTGGTACAATTATCCTCCTTACAAAAAACTCAAGCTCTTAATTAGCAGTTCCTCATCAACCGGAGTACATATATATATGTATAATGGACCTCACCAGATAGGTTGTTATAATTCGAATCAGGGAAAGACTCACAGATACTCTGGCTACCTGCCAAATATTATGCAGATTCCATGAGGATATTTTTATAGAAACACTGAGGCGTACGACCCGATCCAACATAAATAATAAATTGTGTACTGTCGAGGGTCGAACAGCACGAACCATAGATGCATCTATTAAACTGTCGAGGCAAACGACTCGTTCTTATGAGAGCGTGGTACATAAATCCTGCCTAGGCGAATGGCCCGATCCCATTAGAATAAGAAGTACATAATCTTGCGAGGCGATCGGCCCGATCCCATTAGCATAAGAAGTACATAATCCTACCGAGGCGATCGGCCCGATCCCATTAGAGTAATTAGCTTTGACGGGTCTGTGACCCCACTCACGAATAAACGTGTGAGTTGTAATTTCTTTAACAAAAATCTTTCAATAAAACATTTATATCACGGAAACATGTCGTAAGAGGAGTAGAATTATTCGGTGACTAATCATGAACTCGTGAAGTCTCTACAATAGCAAGTCTAGTCTCAAGTAGTAATGTAAAACAGAGGAATTTAATAGGCGAGAGACTACTCTAATAGTACAAATATAGCATGATGTGAACCTAAGCCTACCCAAATAATAACATGAATGTAGCTACGTACGGGATCTTGTCACTTCACGCGTACGTAGCCCCCACAACAAGTAGGACACATCAATATACAATACCTAGGAGTAATTTCTCACTCACAGAGTTAGACAAGAGACTTACCCTGCTTCGAAATTCCATAACCAGCACCCAAGCCCTCTAACACCTCAAACCGATGTCCATCACTCCAAAACTAGTCAAACAATATGCACATCAATAAACATATACTCTAATACTCATAACAAATTAATTTAGACAAATTCCCAACTTCGCTCGAAAAGCCGATAAAGCAACCCTCGGCCCCACATGCCAGAATTCCGAAAATGTTTGAAGATAAACATAACCCATAATATTACGAACTCAAATATATGATATATGCTCAATTCCAAACCCAAATTCGTGGTAAAAATTCAAAAATACCAATTTCTAGATTTTCTACCAAAACCCCAAATTTTCAACAATGTTTCCATGAATTTCCATGTTAAACTCTATATACAATACAAGTATTTAACTTGCAATAGGTGGGAATAACTTACCTTGACATAGATGATGAAATTCTGCTATTCAAAAGCTCCAAAACTTGCCCACCCAAGTGAAAGATGAGAGGGGATGAGCCAAACCCCACATTAAACCAATCTGCCTAGGCCCGCCCTTCTTCGCGATCGCGAAGGCTAAACACACTGCCTCCATATTTCCTCTACACGTTCGCGACCCAATGGCCGCGTTCGCGAACCTGGTGACTCTTTAACCTTTGCGTTCGCGGGCCTCAAGCCGCGTTCGCGAAGGCTTAATACCTAGTAGGCCCCCAACTCATTTCCTCTTCGCATTCGCGTGTGCCTACTCGTGTTTGCGTAGGCTTCCACAACCTCAACTCCACGTTCGTGTCTCTCCCATCGCGTTCACGATGGGAAAATCCAGCAGCCCCCAAAAGTCTCCTTCGCGAACGCATGAATTCCTCCGTGTTCGCGAAGAAGGAAACCAGATAGCAGTAATAGCAGCAGCAAATCATTCCAATTTGGTCCGAAACCACCCCAAAACACACCCGAGGCTCCTCGAGACCCCGTCCAATCACACGAACCAGTCCCATAACATAACACAAACCTTCTTGAGGACTCAAATTACCTCAGACCACGTCAAAACTATGAATCGCACCCCTATTCAAGTATAATGAACTTTAGAATTTCAAACTACTATATTCGATGCCGAAACGTATCAAATCACGTCCGATTGACCTCAAATTTTGCAAACAGGTCACATTCGACATTAAGGACCTACTCTAACTTCCAGAATTGGAAACCGACCCCGATATCAAAAAGTATACTCCCGGTCAAACTTTTCAAAAGCCTTCAAATTTGTAACTTTCGCCAAATGACCCCGAAATAACCTACAGACCTCCAAATCCACATCCAGCCATGCTCACAATACCAGAATCACCATACAGAGCTACTTTCTAACTAATAATCCCAAACGGACATCAATAACATTTAAACTGTCTTTTTAAGAAGTTGTGTTCCTTTCCATTAGGAGGAGGTCCCTTCCACCATGTGTCTACCAAACTATTTGAAAGTTGACATTCTTTTCATTTGTAAATACTTATAAATTTACACGCAATTTTAGACGAAACTCTAATAAGAAAATCCAATGCTAACGGCTATCGTTTATATTAAGCTTTTATTGTACTATTCGTTTTACAAATACATTCGTGCAGTTGTAACAAACTAAAAATATTAGTAAACTTACAATACTTTATTTCATATAATGCCGTGATGGATTGGGCATGTAGCAGATCTGGATCCATCTATGGATGCAATGCGGGTGAAACTTGTGGCCCCATGGAAGCTCAACTTCTCCTTCAATCATCTCGTTCAAGAAGATCCTACAAATCTCGGTAGGACGCTCCTACATCTCTACTTCCCTCTCTACTGGATCGTCTCCACCACATAGACACCACTTCCTAATGCAAATAATCAATGCATACATGAGTACTATCTGAGTCCCAAGAAAAAAGTTGGATTTCCATGCAGACTCTGACCAGCTACCAGGGTGGTGCATGTGTTGCGCAACAACATGGCTTCCGGACAGTAGAGTTAGCTAGAAATCTAATTTGGACATTTAAGCACCTATGAGTAAATTTGACGAAGAGACAGAGATTCTAAAGAAAGAGTGTGAGAAAGAGATGAAAGGGAAAATGCGTAACAAGAAGTCTAGGAAGATGAAAGAGTGGTGGAAAGAAGAGCACCTTGTTGAACTTAAACATAAGCAAGAAGAGTAAGAAATCCATGAGGCTAAATATATTACTAATGAGGGAATTGATATAGTTTTTACACTGTCACTTGCTTCTGGTAAGATGAAGGACGGATTTCTATGGTGTCATTGTTATTTTTTCATCAAGGGATTTTGTGGTAGTAGTTGAGAATGAAATTTTCTAATTGGCAGATAGTCAGTTGAGAAACGGCTCGGTATTCTCTAGCAAACAGTTCTCCGGAGAATGGCTCAACATACTATTATATCACAACATAAAAGGTACAAAAAGAGAATATCTCCTAGCTATAAAGGTGTTAACGTAACCCTTATTAAGCTACCTTATTTAGCTACATTCGTGCAGTTGTAACAAACTAGAAATATTAGTACAGTTATACAGTACCTTATTTCATATAATGTCGCGACAGATTAGGCATGTAGCAGATATGGACATCCATATATAGAAGCAATGCGGGTGAAACTTGTGGCCGTATGGTAGCTAAACTTCTTCTCCAATCATCTCGTTCAAGCAGATCGTACAAATCTCCGAAGGACACTCCTACATCTCTTTGGCCCTGCCCGCAGGATCATCTTGGCTACATAGACACCACCTATGATTGCCACAAATAAATGCACACTTGAGTGGTATTAGGGCCCCAATAAAAAAGTAGAATTTTCACGCAGGAGCTGACCAGCTACTACGGTGGTGCACGTGTTGTACAACAACATCGCATCCGGAGATTGTCATACATAGATTTGACAATGTATAAGATTGTCGAAACGTTTTTACTAATATATAGAAGATGCGCGTGTGAAGCACGAGATGCAAATGAGGCACACATGAAGCTAGTTTTATTTCATTTACTTGAGACTTCATAAGTTTTTAAGCATTGACTTCTCAAGCCAACTCCAATAAAATCAGATCCCTTTTATAATTAAATAACTTTAAATTTAATTTCCTCATTTAAACAGTCTTTTGAAGAAGTTGTGTTCCTTTTCATTGGGAGGAGATCTCTTCCACCATGTGTCTACCCAACTATTTGAATGTTGACATTCTTTTCATTTATAAATAATTAAAAATTTTATCACAATGTTAGATGAAGAAATAATAAGAAAATCCAATGCTAACGGCTACCCATTAAATTAAGCCTTTATTGTACTATTCGTTTTACAAATACATTCGTGCAGTTGTAACAAACTAAAAAACTTAGTAAACTTATACAGTACGTTATTTCATATAATGCCGCGTCGGATTGGGCATGTAGTAGATCAGGATCCATCTATGGATGCAATGCGGGTGAAACTTGTGGCCCCATGGAAGCTCAACTTCTCCTCCAATCATCTCGTTCAAGTAGATCATACAAACCTCCGCAGGACGCTCCTGCATCTTTATGTCCCTTTCTACTTTCTCGTCTCTGCCACATAGATACCACTTCCTAATGAAAATAATCAATGCACACATGAGTGTTATCAGATCCCCAACAAAAAAAGTAGGATTTCCACGCATGCTCTTACAAGCTACCACGGTGGTGCACGTGTTGCGCAGCAACATGTCTTCTAAACAACAGAGTTAGCCAGAAAACTAATTTGGAAATTTCATCACCTATGAGTAAATTTGAGGAAGAGACAGAGATTCTCAAGAAAAAGTGTGAGAAGGAGATGAAGGGGAAAATGCGTAACAAGAAGTCAAGGAAGATGAAAGAGTGGTGGAAAGAAGAGCACCTTGATGAACTATATATAATCAAGAAGAGTAAGAAAGCCAAGAGTCTATATATATTACTGATGAGGGAATTTATATAGTTTTTACACTGTCACTTGCTTCTGGTATTGTCACGACCCAAAATCTCACCACGAGCGTCGTGATGGCACTTAGTCTCTAAGACTAAGTAAGCCGATCATAATAGAAATTCAAGCCAATTATTTTTTGAAGCATATAATTTAATACAAGTGTCAAAACCCAATAGCAAAAATATTCAAACAACCTCCAAAGACTGGTAAAACTGAGTCATGAACTCTATCTGAATACATGTAATAATCTCAAGGATCGAATATACAATAATGTTCGAATAAGAGTTGATAGTACATTAAAATGGAAAGACTCCAAGGGACTGCGACGTCGAAATAACTCTACCTTGAATCCTTGCGATCAACACACTAACTCTGCCCGAGTCTGATATCTCCAATACCTAGCTCTGCACAACAATGTGCAGAAGTGTAGTATGAGTACACCACAGTCGGTGCCCAGTAAGTATCAAGAGTAACCTCGGTGGAGTAGTGATGAGGTACAGTCAAGACACTCACTAGTCAAATAACCTGTGTAATATAACATACAAAAATAATATAAAACAGATATAACTGATAGAAATAATAATCAATTAGTGATATAAACAACAACGCAACAAGAGCACCATAAATTTTTCCAATATATATCTTTATCTATAAGTTTTTCAAATAAAAATCTTTAGAATGTAATCCTTTCAATTAAATATATCCCGAATATACTTCCTCCAAACAAATATCTTACGAATGTAAATCTTTCAAATAAATATCTCCCAATATAATTCTTTCAAATAGATTTCTTTTGAATATAATTCTTTTAAATAAAACCTTTCGAATATAATTCTTTCAAATAAAAACCTTTCGAATATTGTTCTTTTAAATAAAACATTTCGTATATAATTCTTTCAAATAAAAACCTTTCGAATAAGATCTTTCGAATATAGTTTCTTTCAAGTAAAATCCTTCGGTTATAATTCCTTTCAAGTAAAATCTTTCAAATATAATTCTTTCAAGTAAAATCACCGGTTGACACCTCACCTCATAATCCTAAAAATATCGGGTCTCAGCCCACTTTCATATCTCACGGCACCTCATGTCCATATTATTATCACAACCGTACGGGCAATTCACAAAGCAGAAGACATAATAATTTAATGAAATGAGTGATAAGTGAACGACGAGAATTTACAGAAAAGTAACAGGAGCACTCCCTAAGTATCGCCTCGTAGACCCAAATGTAAATGCTCAACAGGGGGATCTTCCGAGGAACCGCCTCGTAGTCCCAAAGTAAATATGCAAGCAGGGGGATCTCCCGAGGTACCGCCTAGTCCCAAAGTGTCATGACCCAAAATCCATAAATTGTCGTGATGGAGCCTAACACCGCTGCCAGGCAAGCCAATAATAGTTGATTAACTCGATTATTCATTTTTGTATTTTGAAATCAAACTTTTCCTTCAATTAAATGATCAGAAACAAAATTTACAGAGTAAATGATAATATTTTCCCAATTACAATACTGAACAACTCATAAGTACCCCCAAAACCCTGTATCACAAGTGCATGAGCATCAACTAGGAAGTAAAATAAAATACAACATTTGTCTGGAATAAAAATTTGACAGGAAAAATACAAATAATCCTGGACGAAACTCTGTTGGCTGCAGATCGTTACCTGAAATGCAGCTCGCGGCAAGTTCCTGCATCATCCGTGCCTCCGTGACCAAAGGACCACCGGACATAAAAGTACCTGCACAGAAATGTGCAACAAGTGTAGCATGAATACGTAAATCTACGTGTACTCAGTAAGTATCTTGCCTAACTCCGGAGGAGTAGTGACGAGGGGTCGACATCGACACTCACTAGTGGTCCAATAATATCAGGTACAGTAAGGAGGTGAACAAATATGAGGCAAAGTAAATAAATGAAATGAACAACTGCAAATCTGTGGTATAATTATCCTCCTTACAATAAACTCAAGCTCTTAATTAGCAATTCCTCATCAACCGAAGCATATATATATATATATATATATATATATATAGATATGTATATATATGTATGTATAATGGACCTCAACAGATAGGTTGTTGTAATTCGAATCAGGGAAAGACTCACAGATACTCTAGATTTTTGCCAAATATTATGCACGATTCCATGAGGATATTCTTAAAGAAATGCGGAGTCGTACGGCCCGATCCAACATAAATAGTAAATTGTGCACTGCCGAGGGTCGGACGGCATGAACCATAGATGCATCTATTAAACTGTCGAGGCGAAAGGCCCGCTCCCATGAGAGTGTGGTACATAAATCCTGCCAAGGCGAATGGCCCGATCCCATTAGAATAAGAAGTACATAATCCTGCCAAGGCGATCGGCCCGATCCCACTAGAATAAAAAGTACATAATCCTATCGAGGCGATCGGCCCGATCTAATTAGAATAATTAGCTTTGATGTGTCCGTGACCCCACTCACGAATAAACGTGTGAGTTGTAATTTCGTTAACAAAAACCTTTCAGTAAAACATTTATATCACGGAAACATGTCGTAAGAGGAGTAAAATTATTCGGTGACTAATCATGAACTCGTGAAGTCTCTACAATAGCAAGTCTAGTCTCAAGTAGTAATATAAAACAGAGGAATTTAATAGGCGAGAGACTACTCAAATAGTACAGATATAGCATGATGTGAACCTAAACCTACCCGGACAATAACATGAATGTAGCTACGAACGGGCTCTCGTTACTTCGCGCGTACGTAGCCCCCACAACAAGTAGGACACATCAATATACAACACCTAGGAGTACTTTCCCCCTCACAGAGTTAGACATGAGACTTAACTCGCTCCTAAATTCCATAACCGGCTCCAAATCCCTCTAACACCTCAAACCGATGCCCGTCACTCCAAAACTAGTAAAACAATGTGCAGATCAATAAAAATATACTCTAATACTCATAACAAATCAATTTGGACAAATTCCCAACTCCGCTCGAAAAGCCGATAAAGCAACCCTCGAGCCCACGTGCCCGGATTTCTAAACTTTCGAAGATAAACATCACCCATAACATTAAGAACTCAAATATACGACTTATTTTCAATTCCATGCCCAAATTCGTGGTCAAAATCCAAAAATACCAATTTCTACGTTTTCTACCAAAACCCCAAATTTTCCACAATGTTTCCATGAATTTCCATGTTAAAATCTATATACAATCCAAGTATTTAACTTGCGATAGGTAGGAATCACTTACCTTGACATACATGATGAAAGTCTCCTCTTCCAAAGCTCCAAATATCGCCCACCCAAGTGAAAAATGAGAGGGGATGACCCAAACCCCAAACTAAAACCAATCTGCCCAGGCCCGCCCTTCTTCGCAATCGCGGGAATGCCATCGCGATCGCAAAGGCTAAACACACTGCCTCCACATTTACTCTACGCGTTCGTGAATCTGGTGACTCCCTACCCTTTGCGTCCGCATGCCTCAAGCCACGTTCGCGAAGGCTTAACGCCTCGCAGGCCCCTAACTCATTTCCTCTTCGCGTTGGCATGCGCCTACCCATGTTCGCGTAGCCTTCCTCAACCTCAGCTCCGCATTCGCGTCTCTCCCATCGCGTTCGCGATGGGCAAATCTAGCAGCCCCCAAATGTCTCCTTCGCGAACGCATGAATCCCTTCGCGTTCGTGAAGAAGGAAACCAGATAGAAGCAACAACAGCAGCAAATCATTCCAATTTGGTCCGAAACCACCCCGAAACACACCCGAGGCCCCTCGAGACCCCGTCCAATCATACGAACCTGTCCCATAACATAACACGGACCTGCTCGAGGCCTCAAAACACCTCAAACCACGTCAATACCATGAATCACACCCCAATTCAAGCTTAATGAACTTTAGAACTTCAAACTTCTATATTCGATGCCAAAACCTATCAAATCACGTCCGATTGACCTCAAATGTTGCACATAAGTCACATTCGACATTACGGACCTACTCCAACTTCCAAAATCGGAATCCAACCCCGAAATGACCTACGGACCTCCAAATCCACATGCGGACGCGCTCCCAATACCAGAATCACCATATGGAGCTATTCCCAGACTCGGAATCCCAAACAGACATCAATAACATGGAGATGCACTTCGACCCAAATTTATGAAATTCTTTCACAATGCCAACCTTCCACAATAGGCGCTGAAACAGTCCCGGGTTTTCCAAAACCCGACCCAGACATGCTCCCAAGTCCAAGATCATCATACAAACCTGTTGGAACCTTCCAATCCCGATTCTGAGGTCGTTTACTCAAAAATCAAACCTTAGTCAATTTTGCCAACTTAAAGCTTCCGAAATTAGAATTTTCTTCCCAAACTAACTCCGAACTTCCCAAAATTTAATTTCGACCATACGCGTACGTCATAATACCTGAAGTGAAACTACTCGAGGCCTCAAACCGCTGAACGATGTGCTAGAGCTCAAAATGACCGGTCGGGTCATTACATTCTCTCCCACTTAAACATATGTTCGTTGTCGAATGTGCTAAGAACTGCTATGGAGTTGTCTGAAATCATTGTTTAACACCTCATGCACCTACCCATGCTACCATAACCCAGTTGAGCATATTAGCTCCAGCAAATTTGAAGATTCTCCCTTTTATTCAGTTAAGTTAGCCTTAGACCCAAATTTCAACATCTGAAATCCTCTACCAGGTCTGTTCCCAACATACGAACAACATATCCATCACTACATGATGTACCAATACCTGATTGTATACTCTTACCGAATTCACACCATGCACCGCATTATTCACTGGAATGAACTACTCAACCCACGTAACTAATTTAAACAACCGGAAAGATGTTATGAACCTTCCTCAGAAAATGAGAAACAAAACACATAAGAATAGATATTGGCGAACTGTACTCAACATCACACTGTTGCGGCGTGCAACTCGGTCCACACATGATACCGTTGCGGTGCGCAACCCAAGCCAACCATATACCCGTGGCGGCGTGCCACACGATCCACACATAATAATCTAAAGAAAACAGACATCGAGTCGTAACGCTTCTACTCACGAAATGCCCGAATATCAACCATAAGCACGCCAAGTGCATAATACAAATCCTGGGGAGACGTGTAGCGTCACACGCTATAAAAATTAAGCACAACTAAGATATGATATATGACCTGCATCTCGAGAGCCATCCTGCTCACATAAAACCACCGCTACACAGGACCTCAACACATTGTACAAATAATCAAGCTGCCTCACAACCCACATGGCAGAATAAAGTATTACATGGAATAGTTGATGATAGAAATAACATCCAAAGCTCGAAGACTCCTCCGCAAGAAACACTATGCTGAAATGAACACATCCAGACTGATATAGAGTACACACTTACATTTAGATCCATTCAGGGACCTCAAGCCGATTCTGATCTTACTATACTGAGCTAATAACCTTTCAAGGACCTACCCCCAAGAATAGCCTTCAAATACGGAACAAACTTCCACAATTCACAACCAATTGAATAGAGCGCCCTTGAGGCACAAATTCTCACATTAGCGACAGTACCACAATCTCCATACTTGGTTCCAATCTTTAATCAATCAAGTGACTACATGTCACACTTATACAATCCTCCCGTGGGATATGCTCCCACGGCCTTCCGCACCAGGTAACAAGTNAAACACTATGCTGAAATGAACACATCCAGACTGATATAGAGTACACACTTACATTTAGATCCATTCAGGGACCTCAAGCCGATTCTGATCTTACTATACTGAGCTAATAACCTTTCAAGGACCTACCCCCAAGAATAGCCTTCAAATACGGAACAAACTTCCACAATTCACAACCAATTGAATAGAGCGCCCTTGAGGCACAAATTCTCACATTAGCGACAGTACCACAATCTCCATACTTGGTTCCAATCTTTAATCAATCAAGTGACTACATGTCACACTTATACAATCCTCCCGTGGGATATGCTCCCACGGCCTTCCGCACCAGGTAATAAGTCTGCACATCCATACCACCGGTCATACTAATGTCGTAAAGTGAATCAAGGATCCGCAATTCAGTACACAAAGCCTCTTACACATGACACCGATCTCAGGTGACTCTGAAGACAGTACCAGCTTACTCTAAACATCTAACTTCTTTCTTTCTCATCCGAGCTTGTGGCATTCTTGTCGGCATCAAACTGTAACATTGGTCCTCAACTTCCAATTCTCATGCCGCTCACTACACCTAACATACCAATACGTGAGAGTACAAGAATTCTATCATGACTCCTTATCCACTAATAGATTAAACACTCCATCATATAGCACCCTTTTACTTAACTCATTTCAGGAGAACCATTGCATCACGCGACTGAATTCCCATAACCGCAGAAAATACAATCCTCAAGTATTGGTCTAAACCACCATAACTCCTTCGGGATCCATCTACACATAATAGGTCATAATACTCGAATGCTTCCAAATAAAATGAATTACGGCGGCCGTCAAGCCTCGCACGTACCGCCATAAATCACATGTATAACTTAACACGCTAAAGGAACTGATCATTGCCGCTATCCTGCCAATTCAACCAATGCTAACCGATCCGACTTCTTCAAATTTACTCTGGACTTGCCTTAGGAATACTAATAGCTCCATTCAAAACATCATGAACCCAAATCCGTACTCATCCCGAGTGACCATATTTCACGAGACCACATTGTCTCCAAAACCCGCGAACCATCTCATACCCTCCCTATGTGCATATTCGCATCTTTAACTGGTACACACATTCTGAAAATCCCTCTATGAATATGAAGTTATTTTCTCCCATTCCTCCAATACCACACTGCAGACTGAAGATAACGTAGAACACTCCAAGCCACTTTCATCATCCGCTGCTAAAGCTCGATACTTAACCATACTACGGACTCGAAATCCTTAGGCACCGCACTTTAACTTTTGAATCCACTAGGACCGTTGTTGAGAGTCACCCACTCTTATTTGTTCCCGAATACAATCAAACTCCAAGGCCCTACTAGCACATGTACACCCTCTCAAAGAAGTAACTGGCTGAATTCCGTTCCTTGTACATCACATCCACACGAAGCATTGACTCTGAGTCTTCCCAAAACCTGAACATGAACCGATAAGGCCAAATATAACACACATTCCTCAAATCCTTTTGCTTAAATTACCACTGATGTTTTCTTTCCTTAGTCGTAATAACCCACCAATACACCGATGACCAGAGACCACACAAGTAGACAACCACGCAATCCAATCATAGATGGTGGGGTTCTCTCACTTAGCTTGAAGCTACAATTACATAACCCTGGGACCCACCGAGATTCCTTCTTCCCCATTGACGTCAGCTAAAAGTTCAACAATGCATTCCAAGCTCGAAGTCATGTTGCATCCAAATAAAATTCGTACACCTAGTCTCTGCCCACCATGAATTTCCAAATGGCTCCAAACTTTCCTCAAGGCACGTGGCCATCCTACCACGGAACCCATATGTTACTCTGCCTCTCTCGCGCTTTGGTTAAACCCTCTCCTTTAAGCAACTACTCGACTTCTGCTTCTCACACTTGGCTCCTAGACATTTAACCACCGCAAGACACCTCCCGCATGTCCTTCCTCATCCTTGCTGCCCAGTTGTTGCCTTAAATCAAAATCTATCTCTGTAGCACTTGAACCAATCGATCGCTACCAACTTTAAACCTTTCCGAAGATCATCTTTCTCGAGCCATCACACTAGAAACACCGATTCGATTCTGAAATTGCTACACCCCGTTATTTCTGACAACCGCTTCTCCAACACCATTTCACAATACCCCGCCCCGAAGGAGAATTGAAGAAAACCACAACACCGACGAACTTGACGCATCCAATCAAGGACGACGACACCACATCACAGATACAAATTCCACCGCACTCAAAATACCAAGTCTCGTTACTCCATCAACCCAAACCTGAATGTTCGTAGTCCGATTGCCTCTCCTCCGCCAGAACTAAATATTGAACCTCTATGCCGTGAAATGAGAAGTCCTTCTATCAACTCATTTACTGTCGTGATACATAGATAAGCACCCTGCAATTACACCAACATTATGTGATCTTAACGCACGAATCATTATAACAATCAGTGCCAAATCCCAAACCATAGGAAATACTGATACTGAGCTGAAATGACAGAACGGCCTTCCGCAAGGTGACGATAATAGCCCAATCAAATACGCAGGGAGAAACATCCAACACCACATTTACAGTACCATTAAAATTCCTCGATTCCAAATTTATAACAAGCGCTTCATTTCACAAAAGATTGAATATGAAGGAAATTAAGCATAAGCTTGAAAGGAATCAAATCGCACGATGAGGAATCAAGAAGGGAAGTGCTCCTAACAGCCCTGTAGCCTCTCAAAGATAAGTACAGACATTTCCGTACCGATCCGCAAGACTCTACTAGACTTGCTCATGACTCGTGAGACCTAAATATACCTAGTGCTCTAATAGCATGTTGTCACGACCCAAAATCTATAAATGGTTGTGATGGCACCTAACACTACTATCAGGCAAGCCAACAACATTTGATTAACTCGATTATTCATTTTTGTATTTTGAAATCAAAATTTTCCTTCAATTAAATAATCAGAAATACAATTTACAGAGTAAATGATAATATTTTCCCAATTACAATACTGAACAACTTAGAAGTACCCCTAAAACCTGGTGTCACAAGTGCATGAGCATCAACTAGGAAGTAAAATAAAATACAACATCTTTTCGGAATATAAATTAGACAGGAAAAATACAAATAACCCTAGAGGAGACTCCACTAGCTGCGGATCGTAACCTGAAATGCTCATGGCAAGTCTCTGCATCATCCATGCCGCCGTGCCCAAAGGATCACCGAACATAAAAGTACATACACAAAAATATGCATCAAGTATAGCATGAGTACGTAAACCACGTGTACCCAGTAAATATATAGACTAACCCCGGAGGAGTAGTGACGAGGGGTCGACATCGACACTCACCAGTTGTCCAATAATATCAGGTACAGTGAGGAGGTGAACAAATATGAGGCAAAATAAATAAATGAAATAAACAACTATAAATATGTGGTACAATTATCCTCCTTACAAACAACTCAAGATCTTAATTAGCAGTTCATCATCAACTGGAGTACATATATATATGTATAATGGACCTCACCAGATAGGTTGTTATAATTCGAATCAGGAAAAGACTCACAGATACTATGGCTACCTGCCAAATATTTTGCACAATTCCATGAGGATATTTTTAAAGAAATACTGAGGCATACGGCCCTATCCAACATAAATAATAAATTGTTTACTGTCGAGGGTCGAACGGAACGAACCATAGATGCATCTATTAAACTGTCGAGGCGAACGACCCATTCTCATGAGAGCGTGGTACATAAATCCTGCCTAGGCGAATGGATCGATCCCATTAGAATAAGAAGTACATAATCTTGCGAGGCAATCGGCCCGATCCCATTAGAATAAGAAGTACATAATCCTGCCGAGGCGATCGGCCCGATCCCATTAGAGTAATTAGCTTTGATGGGTCCATGACCCCACTCACAAATAAACGTGTGAGTTGCAATTTCTTTAATAAAAATCTTTCAATAAAACATTTATATCACGGAAACATGTCCTAAGAGGAGTAAAACTATTCGGTGACTAATCATGAATTCGTGAAATCTCTACAATAGCAAGTCTAGTCTCAAGTAATAATGTAAAGTAGAGGAATTTAATAGGCGAGAGACAACTCAAATAGTACAACTATAGCGGGAATACCATCGCGATCGCGAAGGCTGAACACACTACCTCCACATTTCCTCTACGCGTTCGCGACCCAATGGCCGCATTCGCGAAACTGGTGACTCCCTACCTTTTGCGTTCGAGGGCCTCAAGCCGCGTTCGCAAAGGCTTAATACCTAGTTGGCCCCCAACTCATTTCCTCTTCACGTTCGCGTGCGCCTACTCGTGTTCGCGTAGGCTTCCACAACCTTAACTCCACGTCCGTGTCTCAAAATCCAGCAGCCCCCAAAGGTCTCCTTCGCGAACACATGAATTCCTCCGTGTTCACGAAGAAGGAAACCAGATAGCAGCAACAGCAGCAGCAAATCATTCCAATTTGGTCCAAAACCACCCCAAAACACACCCGAGGCCCCTCAGGACCCCGTCCAATCACATGAACCAGTCCCATAACATAACACAAACCTGCTCGAGGCCTCAAATCACCTCATACCACGTCAAAACTATGAATCGCACCCAAGTCAAGTTTAATGAACTTTAGAATTTCAAACTACTATATTCGATGCCGAAACGTATCAAATCACGTCCGATTGACCTCAAATTTTGCAATCAGGTCACATTCGACATTACGAACCTACTCCAACTTCCAGAATTGGAAACCGACCCCGATATCAAAAAGTATACTCCCGGTCAAACTTTTCAAAAACCTTCAAATTTGTAACTTTCGCCAAATGACCTCCAAATCCACATCCGGACATGCTCACAATACCAGATTCACCATACAGAGCTATTTTCTGACTCAGAATCCCAAATGGACATTTATAACATTGAAATGCACTTTAACCCAAATTTGTGAAATTCTTCCAAAATGCCAACATTCCACAATAGGCGATGAAACGCTCCCGGATCATCCAAAACCCGATCCGGACAAACGCTCTAGTCCAAAAGCATCATACAAACTTGTTGGAACCTTCCAATGCCGATTCCGAGGTCGTTTACTCAAAAATCAAACCTTAGTCAATTCTTCCAACTTAAAGCTTTCGAAATTAGAATTTTCTTTCCAAACTAACTCCGAACTTCCCAAAATTCAATTCCAACCATACGTGCACGCCATAATACCTGAAGTGAAACTACTCAAGCCCTCAAACAGCCGAACGATGTGCTAGAGCTCAAAATGACCGGTCAGGTCATTACACAAAGTAAATATGCAAGTAGGGGATCTCCCAAGGTACCGCCTCTTAGTCCCAAAGTAAATATGCAAGACAGAGGAATTTTCCGAGGTACCGCCTCATAGTCACAAAGTCTATATGCAATATAGGGGGATCTAGGTACAGCCTCGTAGTCCCAAAGTAAATATGCAAGATAGGGGGATCTCCCGAGGTACCACCTCGTAGTCCCAAAGTAAATATGCAAGCAAGGGGATCTCTTGAGGTACCGCCTCGTAGTCCCATAGTAAATATGAAAGACTGGGGGATCTCTCAAGGTACTGCTTCGTAGTCCCAAAATAAATATGCAAAACAGAGGGATCTCCCGAGATACCGCCTCGCAGTCCCAAAGTAAATATGTAAGACAGGGGGATCTACCGAGGTACCGCTTCGTAGTCCCAAAATAAATATGCAAAATAAAAGATGGAATAATAACTCAGCAAGAACAACCTCTTCTTTAATCCAAATTTCTGATAAATATATTAACGTCTCATTTTAAACTTATTTAATTAATTATTTATAGATGGAAAATCCATACTATAATTATTTCAAGGAAATATCAACTCAACAAGCACACGAAATTCACAAAAAAATTAAAGTAGCAATCACACCAAATTATCATATAAAACGAATTCGACAAACAAAGAACGAGGCATGAAAAATAAGGATTTTGTAACGACCCAACTGGTCATTTTTCTTTCTAGAACCCTGTTTTCCTAAATAAGACTCCCTGTATATGCTCTTACTATTTTATGATTTACGGGGATGGTTAGTTCGGGATTTGGAAGGGTTCGGGTTGAAATCAAAACACTTGGTTCCTTAGTTTGGCTTTAAAAGACTAAGTTTGACTTCAGTTAACGTTTTGAGTAAATGACCTCGAAACCAGGATTTGACGATTCAAATAGGTTTGTATAGTGATTTTGTACTTGGACGTGTGTTCAAATCGGGGTTTGGATGACCCGGGAGCGTTTCGGCGCTTAATAGTGAAAGTTGACTATTTGAAGGTTTTAAAGTTCTTTAAATTTGGCGTGGAGTAGGTTTTGGTATTATCGAGATTTGTTTGGAATTCCAATCTAGGGAATAGTTCCGTATGGTGATTTAATACTTGCACATAAAAGTTGGTGTCATTCCGAGTAGTTTAAGTATGTTTTGGCGCGCTCGAAGTAAATTGAAGAACTTGAAGTTCATAAGTTGATTCGATTTGGTTTGGGGTGTGATTCTTAGTTTTGATGTTGTTTTAGGCGTTCCGAGGGTCCAAGAGAGTTCGTTTTATGATTTCAAACTTGTTGGTATATTTGGCCGGGGCCTCGGGTGTTAATCCGACCAGGCACGGAACTCATTTGGACTTGGAAAAGCAACTGAAGCACCATGTTTCTGGTGTAATCACACCTGCGGAGGGCTAACCGCATGTGCGAGCTCGCATAAGCTAGCCATGGACCACAGAAGTGGTGTAGCATAGGCTGCCTAGTGATCACAGAAGCGGCGAAGGAACCGTACCTGTGGAAGCACAGGTGTGAAGGAAGCCATCGCAGAAGCGGAACGAGCACGCAGGTGCGACACACGCATCGCAGAAGCGGTCTCACAGAAGAGAGCCGCTGGTCGCAGAAGTCTAGAAGTCAGCTGAGGGAGAGGACTGCATCTTCGAGGCCCTTTCCACAGATGCAGCCTAGGAGCCGCAGGTGCGGAAATCGCTGAAGGCAGAGCCTTCATTTAAGTCGAGGTTAGAACATTTTGGGGTCATTTATTTAACTCTTTGGGGCGATTTTGGAGCTGGTTAGAGAGGTGTTTTCACTAGCTATTCGAGGTAAGTAATTGCTACCTAATGTGAGTTAAATACATAGTTTATGGGTAGATTTTTACATGTAAATCGAGAAAATATGGGTTTAGATGAAAAACTAGGTTTCGATAAAAATGAGATTTAACCACGAAAATGGTTATGGAATTGAGTGAAAACTATATATTTGAGTTTGTGAGGTTATGGGGTTATGGGTAACAACTTTTGTCAAAATTATCGGAATCCGGGCATGTGGGCCCGGGGTGAATTTTAGGAATCCTTCAAATTGGGGTTGGGTAATCACACTAATAGTTTGAATATGAACTTTTGAACATGTATTGATAAATTTATATAATGTTTGGCTAGCTTGGGATTGTTTGATTCCGAGTTGGGACTTTAGAGTAGAATTTTGACCGGAAAGTGAGTCTTGAGACTAGGTAAGTCTCTTGTCTAACCTTGTAAGAGGGAATTTACCCCATAGGTGATTTAAATTATTATTTGCCTCTAATTGTGGGGGATACGTACTTACGAGGTGACAAGAGTCCGTGCGTAGCTACTATTTATGTTGTGTCCGCGTAGTTTAGGACCCAAATTATGAATTATTTAAATGACACACCTGATTTGTTAATTAAAGTGCCTACAATATATTAAACTTGTTAGAGGAATTGTGAAAGATGGTTAGGGGAATCTGTACTACATTGTGTGCTAGCCTTTAATAATGTTAAGTCAAATGCTTACAACGTACCCTCTCTTCTTGTGGAGCGGGCCGAACGCCTCGGGAGTAGATTGATGTTTCTATGGTTCGTGCCGCTCGACCCTCGATAGTAGATTGATGTATCTATGGTTCGTGCCGCTCGACCCTCGGCAGTGTACACATTATTCTGGATCGGGTCGTACGACCTCGGCATTATCATGCGTGTTAATGCTCAGAGTTTAAATATATATTTGATATCATTTCATGGATTGTAAGGTTAAAAGTATACATAATGATATTAATCTGGGACTTACTATGTGTGAAATAAATTCATCGCTTCCTGCTTGTTATTGAGTTATTTTTATTATTTACATAACCCTTACTATTTAGAATTTCTGTACTTTTATTGGTAGCCCCTAATAAGTGTCGATATCGACCCCTCGTCAGTACTTCTTCAAGGTTAGACTTGATACTTACTGGGTACATGTTGTTTATGTACTCACGCTATAATTCTGCACCGACCGTGCAGGATCTGAGAGACGTGCATCTGGCGGTCCTACTGGCGCGCGTCCAGGATATCCCGAGGCCTAGTGGTGAGCTACTTCTCGATCCGTTCTGCACCCCCTAGAGTCTCTCTTTTGTGTTTATATTATGTCTACTTCATTTCAGATAGTAGTATAGTATGTTGTGTATATTCTACTAGTAACTCATACACTTGTGACACCAGGTCTTGGAAATTATGCTAGTAGCACATGTTGATTTTGATTATTTATTTCCTCTCAATTAAACTTAAATTGTATATTACTCACTTTTATGAAACTTTTCACTTCCTATTTGTTCAATAATTAAAAATCAACTATTTCCAAATTGTTAAAAGAAACAATCACGTTGTTAGTTCACTATTAGCTTGCATAACAGTAACGTTGGGGTCCATCACGGCCTATAGGAGAAATTGGGTCGTGATAGATTTAAAAAGTGCCAGCAAATTTCCAATTTAATACTTAAAAATGCCCACAACTTTAAACTAATAAAATTTGCACATATAAGCCCGAGTACGTACACGTCACCTCGCGTACACGGCTTTCACATTATACAAATGGTAAATACGACTCAATGCCTAAGAAGTAATTCCCCCACTCAAGGTTAGGCAAGATACTTACCTTTTTGAAGTTATGCCGATATTCTAAAATAGCCTTCTTGCTTGAATTGAGCTCCGGACAGCTCAAGTCTATCCAAACTGATTGTATAACTTCATTAACATTCATCGCAAATAATTTCGGTTAATCAAATGTCAACTTAAAATTTTGCATTAAAAGGTCAACCAAAAGTCAACGTAGGGCCCGCCTCTCGAAACCCGACAGAATTTTCACAAAATCCAAACTCCCATTCTGATACGAGTTCAACCATACTAAATTTATCGAATTCTGATAAAGAATCGACCTCCAAATCTTAAATTTTATTTTTTTGAAAGATTTTGCAAGAATCCCATTTTCTTCCAATGGATTCACTAATGAAAGATGAAAATAATCATGGAATCATGAAATATAATGAAAACTGAGTAGGAAACACTTACCCCAATCCATGTGGTGAAAATCCTCTCAAATATCGCCCAAATTAGAGATCCCTAGCTCCAAAAATGTTGAAATGAGCTTGAAAAAAACAAAATTGCTCAATAAAAACCCATTTCTCGTCAAATGTCCATTTCCAGTCACTAAAAGTTCACTAAAGGTCCGCACCAAAAATTACTTGCACCAGCAATTTAATATTTCACTAAAAAGGCTCTAACTCCATCATACGAACTCGGAATTCGACGATTCGTGTTTCTTTGAGTCACAAATAATAATACGAACCTAGTCGTACAATCAAAACTCAATTCGGAGCTCACTTGCTCAATGCAATACCAATTTCGCTCGTTAAACAATTAACTCATGTTTTGCGCTAAAACCCCAATCGCGACTTGATAAGATTAAACCAAACATTCCAGATCATTCCTATAGTTTATTATCAAACTCCCGGAAGTCTCGAAATCAAATTTCAATCTCTAAAACTAAAAACGGACCTTTGGATCATTACATGCCTATGCTCAAAACACCAAACTCTTCCAAAAACTATTCCAAATCTCATTCGAGCCCCACGGGACCCCAACCAAATATACTAAAAAGTCCCATAACATGACACAAACCTAGTCGATGCCTCAAATTACATTAAACAACACTAAAACACGAATCACACCCCAATTCAAGCTTAATGAAAATTTTACAAATACATTCTTGCAGTTGTAACAAACTACAAATATTAGTAAACTTATACAATACTTTATTTCATATAATTCCCCAACGAATTAGGCATGTAGTAGATCTGAATCCATCTATGGATGCAATGCGGGTGAAACTAGTGGCCCCATGGAATCTCAACTTCTCCTCTAATCATATCGTTCATGCATATCGTACAAATCTTCGCAAGACATTCGTGCATCTCTATGTCCTTCTCCACTGGATCATTTCAGCCACATAGACACCACTACCTAATGCAAATAATCAATGTACACGTGAGTGCTATCAGAGCCCTAAGAAAATAGTAGGATTTCCATGAAGGCTCTGAACAGCTACCACAGTGGTGCACGTGTTGCACAGCAACATGGCTTCCGGACAATAGAGTTCGCGAGAAGAGTGAGAAAGCCAAGTGTCTATATATATATATTACGGAGGAAGGATTTGATATAGTTTTTACACTGTCACGTGCTTCTGGTAAGATGGAGGAGGGATTTCTGTGGTGTTATTGTTGTTTTTTCGTCAAGGAATTTTGTAGTAGCAGTTGGGAATGAAATTTTCTAATTAGCGGATAGTCAGTTGAGAAACAACTGGGTTTTCACTAGCAAACTGTTCTCCGTAGAATAGCTCAACATACTATTATATCACAACATAAAAGGTACACAAAGAGAATATCTCCTAGCTATAAAAATGTTAACGTAACCTTGATTAAGCTATCTTATTTATATACATTCGTGCATTTGTAACAAACGAGAAAAGTTAGTACACCTATAGAGTACTTTATTTCATATAATGCTGCGATAGATTGGGCATGTAGTAGATCTGAACATCCATTTATAAATGCAATGCGGGTGAAACTTGTGACCATATGGAAGCTTAACTTCTCCTCCAATCATCCCGTTCAAGCAGATACAAATCTCCGCAGGACGCTCCTGCATCTCTATGTCCCTGTCCACTGGATCATCTCGACTGTATAGACACCACCTCCTAATACAACAAATAAATGCACACATGAGTGTTATCAGAGCCCCAATAAAAAAGTAGAATTTCCATGCAGGCTCTGACCAGCTACCATGGTGGTGCACGTGTTGCGCTGCAACATGGCATCCAGAGATTGTCATACATAGATTTGACTATGTATAAGAGTTTTGAAAAGTTTTTACTAATATATAGAAGATGCACGTGTGACGTAAGAGATGCACGTGAGGCGCACACGAAGCTAGTTTTATTTGATTTACTTGAGACCTCATAAGTTTTTAAGTATTGATTTCTCAAACCAACTCCAATAAAATTATATCCCTTTTATAATTAACTAACTCTATATTTAATTTCCACATTTAAAGTGTCTTTTAAGAAGTTGTGGTCCTTTCCATTAGGAGGAGATCCCTTCCACCAGGTGTCTACCAAACTGTTTGAAAGCTGACATTCTTTTCATTTGTAAATAATTAAAAATTCCATCGCAATTTTAGACGAAGCAATAATAAGAAAATCCAATGCTAACGACGACCATTTATATTAAGCTTTTATTGTACTATTCGTTTTACAAATACATTAGTGCAGTTGTAACAAACAAAAAAAATTAGTAAACTTATACAATACTTTATTTTATATAATGCTGCGATAGATTGGGCATGTAGCAGATCTGGATCCATCTATGGATTCAATGCAGGTGAAACTTGTGGCCCCATGGAAGCTCAACTTCTTCTCCAATCATCTCGTTCAAGCAGATCGTACAAAACTCCGCAGGACGTTCCTGCATCTCTCTATCCCTCTCAACTGGATCGTCTCGGCCAAATAGACACCACTTCCTAATGCAAATAATCAATGCACACGTGAGTGCTATCAGATCCCTAAGGAAATAGTAGGATTTCCACGCAGGCTCTGACCAGCTACCATAGTGGTGCACGTGTTGCACAACAACTATCACGACCTCATTTTTCCCTCTGTGGGACGTTGCACAGCATCCGGAGATTGACAATGTATAAGATTTTTAAAAAGTTTTTACTAATATATAGAAGATGCATGTGTGACGCACGAGATGCACGTGAGGCGCACACGAAGCAAGTTTTATTTAATTTACTTGAGACATCATAAGTTCTTAAGTATTGATTTCTCAAACCAACTCCAATAAAATCGGATCCCTTTTATAATTAAATAACTCTATATTTAATTTCCACATTTAAAGTGACTTTTTAAGACGTTGTGGTCCTTTCCAATGGGAGGATATCCCTTCTACCATGTGTCTACCAAATTATTTGAAAGCTGACATTCTTTTCATTTGTAAATAATTACAAATTCCAACGCAATTTTAGAGGAAACAATAATAACAATATCTAATGCTAACGACGACTATTTATATTAAGCTTTTATTTGTACTATTCATTTTACAAATACATTCGTACAGTTGTAGCAAACTAAAAAGTTTAGTAAACTTATACAATACTTTATTTCATATAATGTCGCGACGGATTGGGCATGTAGCAAATCTGGATCCATCTATGGATGCAATGCGGGTGAAACTTGTGACCATATGGAAGCTCAATTTCTCCTCTAATCATCACGTATAAGAAGATCGTACAAATCTCCGCAAGACGTTCCTGCATCTCTATGTCCCTCTCCACTGGATTGTCTCGGGCTCATAGACACCACTTCCTAATGCAAATAGTCAATGCACACGGTGGTGCACGTGTTTCACAGTAACCTGGCTTCCGGATAATAGCGTTAGCCAGAAAACCAATTTGGACATTTCAGCACCAATAAGTTAATTTGAGGAAGAGATAGATATTCTCAACAAAGAGTGTGAGAAGGAGATGAAGGGAAAAATGCGTAACAAGAATTCTAGGAAGATGCAAAAGTGGAGGAAAGAAGAGCACCTTGATGAACTTATATATAAGCAAGAAGATTAAGAAAGCCAATAGTCTATATATATATTACAGAGGAGGGATTTGATACAGTTTTTACACTGTCACTTGCTTCTGGTAAGATGGAAGAGGGATTTATATGATGTCGTTGTTGTTTTTTAATCAAGGGATGTTGTAGTAGTAGTTGAGAATGAAATTTTGTAATTGGCAGATAGTCAGTTGAGAAACGGCTAGTTTTATCTAGCAAACTGTTCTCCGGAGAATGGTTCAACATACTATTATATCACAATATAAAAGGTACACAAAGAGCATATCTCCTATCAATAAAATTGTTAACGTAACCTTGATTAAGCTACATTATTTATCTACATTCATGCAGTTGTAATAAACGAGAAAAATTAGTACACCTAATGCCGTGATAGATTGGGCATGTAGCAGATCTGAACATCCATTTATGGATACAATGCGGGTAAAACTTGTGACCACATGGAAGCTCAACTTCTCCTCCAATCATCCTGTTCAAGCAGATCGTACAAATCTCCGTAGGACGCTCCTGCATCTCTATGTCCCTGTCCACTGGATCATCTCGGCTATATAGACACCACCTCCTAATACAACAAATAAATGCACACATGAGTGCTATCAGAGCCCCAATAAAAAAGTAGAATTTCCATGCAGGCTCTGACCAGCTACCATGGTGGTGCACGTGCTATGCAGCAACATGGCATCCGGAGATTGTCATACATAGATTTGACAATGTATAAGATTTTCGGAAAGATTTTACTAATACACAGAAGATGCACGTGTGACGCACGAGATGCACGTGAGGCGCACACGTAGCTAGTTTTATTTAATTTACTTGAGACCTCATAAGTTTTTAAGTAATGATTTCTCAAACCAACTCCAATATAATTAGATCCCTTTTATAATTACATAACTCTAGATTTAATTTCCATATTTAAAGTGTCTTTTTAAGAAGTTGTGGTCCTTTCCATTAGGAGGCGATCCCGTCCACCATGTGTCTACCAAACTATTTGAAAGCTGACGTTATTTTCATTTAAAAATAATTAAAACTTCCAACGCAATTTTAGACGAAACAATAATATGAAAATCCAATGCTAATGACGGCCGTTTATATTAAGCTTTTATTGTACTATTCATTTTACAAATACATTTGTGCAGTTGTAACAAACTAAAAATATTAGTAAACTTATACAGTACTTTATTTCATATAGTGTCGCGATGGATTGGGCATGTAGCATATCTGGATCCATCTATGGATGCAATGCGGGTGAAACTTGTGGTCCCTTGGAAGCTCAACTTCTCCTCCAATCATCTCAGTTAAGAAGATCGTAAAAATCTCTGCAAGATGTTCCTGCATCTCTATGTCATTCTCCACTGGATCGTCTCGGCCACATAGACACCACTTTCTAATGCAAATAATCAATGCACACGTGAGCACAATTAGATCCCTAAGAAGATAGTAGGATTTCCACACAGGCTATAACCAGCTACCACGGTGATGCACGTGTTGCACATCAACATGGATTCCAGACAATTGAGTTAGCTAGAAAACCAATTTAGACATTTCAGCACCAATGAGTAAATTTGAGGACGAGACAAAGATTCTCAACAAAGAGTGTGAGAAGGAGATGAAGGGGAAAATGGGTAACAAGAAGTCTAGGAAGATGAAAGAGTGGTGGAAACAAGAACACCTTGATGAACTTATATATAAGCAAGAAGAGTAAGAAAGCCAATAGGCTATATATATTACGGAGGAGGGATTTGATATAATTTTTATACAGTCACTTGCTTCTGGTAAGATAGAGGAGGGATTTCTGTGGTGTCGTTGTTGTTTTCTCATCAAGGAATTTTGTAGTAGCAGTTGAGAATGTAATTTTCTAATTGGAAGATAATCAATTGAGAAACGGCTCGGTTTTTGCTAGCAAACTGTTCTACGGAGAATGGCCCAACATACTATTATATCACAACATAAAGGTACACAAATAGCATATCTCCTAGCTATAAAAATGTTAACGTAACCTTGATTAAGCTACCTTATTTATCTACATTCGTGTATTTCTAACAAATGAGAAATATTAGTACACCTATAGAGTACTTTATTTCATATAATGCTGCGAGGGATTGGGCATGTAGTAGATCTGGACATCCATTTATAGATGCAATACGGGTGAAAATTGTGGCCTCATGGAAGCTCAACTTCTCCTCCAATCATCTCGTTCAAGCAGTTCGTACAAATCTCCGCGGGACGCTCCTGCATCTTTATGTCCCTGTCCACTGGATCATCTCGGATACATAGACACTACCTCCTAATGCATCAAATAAATTCACACGTGAGTGCTATCAGAGCCCCAATAAAAATGTAGAATTTCCACACAGGCTCTGACCAGCTACCACGGTCGTGCACGTGTTATGCAGCAATATGGCATCCGGAGATTGTCATACATAGATTTGACAGTGTATAAGATTTTCGAAAAGGTTTGACTAATATACAGAAGATGCACGTGTGATGCACGAGATGCGCATGAGGCATACATGTAGCTAGTTTTATTTAATTTACTTCAGACCTCATAAATGTTTATGTAATGATTTCTCAAACCAACTCCAATATAATCAGGTCCCTTTTATAATTAAATAACTCTAGATTTAATTTCCACATTTAAAGTGTCTTTTTAAGCAGTTGTAGTTTTTTATATTAGGAGGAGATCCCTTCCACCATGTGTCTAACAAACTATTTGAAAGCTGACATTCTTTTCATTTGAAAATAATTAAAACTTCCAATGCAATTTTAGACGAAAGAATAATATGAAAATCCAATGCTAATGAAGACCGTTTATATTAAGCTTTTGTTGTACTATTCATTTTAGAAATACATTCGTGCAGTTGTAACAAACTAAAAAAAATAGTAAACTTATACAGTACTTTATTTCATATAGTGCCGCGACGGATTGGGCATGTAACAGATCTAGATCCATCTATAGATACAATGCGGGTGAAACTTGTGGTCCCATGGAATCTCAACTTCTCCTCCAATCATCTCGGTCAAGAAGATCATAAAAAGCTTCGCAAGATGTTCCTGCATCTCTATGTCCTTCTCCACTGGATCGTCTCGGCCACATAGACACCACTTTCTAATGCAAATAATCAATGCACACGTGAGCACAATTAGATCCCTAAGAAGATAGTAGGATTTCCACACAGGCTATAACCAGCTACCACGGTGATGCACGTGTTGCACATCAACATGGATTCCGGACAATTGAGTTAGAAAACCAATTTAGACATTTCAGCACCAATGAGTAAATTTGAGGACGAGACAAAGATTCTCAACAAAGAGTGTGAGAAGGAGATGAAGGGGAAAATGGGTAACAAGAAGTCTAGGAAGATGAAAGAGTGGTGGAAACAAGAACACCTTGATGAACTTATATATAATCAAGAAGAGTAAGAAAGCCAAGAGGCTATATATATATATAACGGAGGAGGGATTTGATATAATTTTTACACTGTCACTTGCTTATGTTAAGATGGAGGAGGGATTTCTGTGGTGTCGTTGTTGCTTTTTCATCATGGGATTTTGTAGTAGTAGTTGAGAATGTAATTTTCAAATTGGAAGATAATCAATTGAGAAATGCCTCGGTTTTCGCTAGCAAACTGTTCTCCGAAGAATGGCTCAACATACTATTATATCACAACATAAAAGGTACACAAAGAGCATTTCTCCTAGCTATAAAAACGTTAACGTAACCTTGATTAAGCTACCTTATTTATCTACATTCGTGCATTTGTAACAAACAAGAAATATTAGTACACCTATAGAGTACTTTATTTCATATAACGCTGTGACAGATTGGGCATGTAGTAGATCTGGACATCTATTTATTGATGCAATGCGGGTGAAACTTGTGGCCGCAAGGAAGCTCAACTTTTCCTCCAAACATCTCGTTCTAGCAGAACATACAAATCTCCGCAGGACGCTCCTGCATCTCTATGTCCCTGTCCACTGGATGATCTCGGCTACATAGACACAACCTCCTAATACACTAAATAAATGCACACGTGAATGCTATCAGATCCCCAATAAAAAAGTAGAATTTCCACGCAGGCTCTGACCAGCTACCATGGTGGTGAGCGTGTTGCGCAGCAACATGGAATTCGGAAATTTTCATACATAGATTTGACTATGTACAAGATTGTTGAAAATGTTTTACTAATATACAGAAGATGCACGTGTGACGTACGAGATGCACGTGAGGCCCACACAAAGCTAGTTTTATTTGATTTACTTGAGACCTCGTAAGTTTTTAAGTATTGATTTCTCAAACCAACTCCAATAAAATCAGATCCCTTTTATAATTAACTAACTCTATATTTAATTTCCACATTTAAAGTTTCTTTTTAAGAAGTTGTGGTCCTTTCCATTGGGAGGAGATACCTTCCACCATGTGTCTACCATATTATTTGAGAGCTGACATTCTTTTCAGTTGTAAATAATTAAAAATTCCATCGCAATTTTAGACGAAGCAATAATAAGAAAATCCAATGCTAACGGCGACCGTTTATACTAAGCTTTTATTGAACTATTCGTTTTACAAATACATTCGTGCAGTTGTAACAAACTAAAAAAATTAGTAAACCTATACAATACTGCATTTTATATAATGTCGCGATAGATTGGGCATGTAGTAGATCTGGATCCATCTATGAATGCAATGCAGGTGAAACTTGTAGCTCCATGGAAGCTCAACTTCTCCTCATCTCGTTCAAGCAGATCGTACAAATCTCCGTAGGACGTTCCTGCATCTCTCTGTCCCTCTCAACTAGATCGTCTCGGCCACATAGACACCACTTCCCAATGAATATAATCAATGCACACGTGAGTGCTATCAAAGCCCTAAGAAAATAGTAGGATTTCCATGCAGGCTTTGACCAGCTACCATGGTGGTGCACGTGTTGCACAACAACTATCACAACCTTATTGTTCCCTCCGTGGGACGTTGTGATGGCACCTAGTCTCTAAGACTAGGTAAGCCTACAAATTTTCGGAATCAATGAATAATGAACTGAACTCCAATCTCAACTCATGATATATAAATATAAAACTACCATTCAATAATTACAATCTCCCAAAACTCAGTGGAAACAAGTCACAAGATTTTAATAGAAATACTAAGTGTCTCTATACATCAAGTCGAACGAGAATCAGGGATATAACATAATAAGGATAGAGAGGGATTCTGAGGTCTGCGGACACTGGCAGATATACCTTAAAGTCTCCACGTGTGGTCCAACTCACTGGTATCTGGTCTAGTGGGAAGAACCTGGATCTAACAAAAAGATTTGAAGAGTGTATTATGAATACGCCACAATGGTACCAGTAAGTGCCAAGCCTAACCTCAGTAGTGTAGTGACGAGGTCAGGTCAGGGCCCTACTGGTTTAAAAGAAAAGTAAGGCAGAAAATATAATAATATTTTGAAATGACTGAGAATTTAAACAATAAGAAGTTTCAGAAAATATCAGCACAATAAATAGAGGTACACAGCAGGGGCACTCTCGAGGTACCGCCTCGTAGTCCCAAATGTAAAGATGCAGTACAGGGGGATCTCCCGAGGAACCGCCTCGTAGCCCCAAAGTAAATATGAAGTACAGGGGAATCTCCCGAGTAAACGCCTCATAGTCCCAAAATAAATATGCAGTACAGGGGGATGACCCAAGTAAACGCCTCGTAATCCCAAAGTAAATATGCAGTACAGGTGGATCTCCCGAGGAACCGCCTCGTAGTCCAAAAGTAAATATGCAACAGGTAATCGAATGAAAACACAAATTTTTAGCAAGAATCTTACAGTTAAAGATTTAATTCAAATCAAGGAAAGCATGTAATTCATATAAGCATGCTGCACAAATTACAAGTAAGAGTTAAGGCACGTAGACATGCGATGCTAGACTAAACATCATCACTATATATGCTAAGACAATTCAGTTAATATATTTTAAAAGAAGACAACTCAGTTAATGTATTTTAAAATATGACAAATCAGCAAGAACCGAATTTTTCCCATAATCAGCCCATGTACGCACTCGTCACCTTGCGTACACGACATTCACATATCACAAATTGTTTCAACAGTAGCAAATCGTAAGGAGATTTCCCCCACACAAAGTTAGACAAGTCACTTACCTCAAATATCGCTCAATCAATCGGTAAGAATGCCTTTCCCTCGACTTTCCATCTCCGAGTGGCCCAAATCTAGCCCAAAGCAATTTCATAGCATAAATGCAATTACAAGAAACTAATATAAGTCATAAATCTACGACTTTAGCAAGGAATCAAAAAATTGCCCAAAAGAGTCGACTCGGACCCACGTCTCAAAATCGAGTAAAAGTCACAAAATACGAACGCTCATTCGATATCGAGTTCACCCATACCAAAATTATCAAAATCCGACACCAAGTCGCCACTCAAATCCTCAAATCAAACTCTCCAAATCCCTAGCCTCAACTCCTAAATTCTACCTTAAATACACACTAACTAGGTTGGAAAACAGCAGGGAAATAAGATTATTGATCAAAAATAAGCACAAGGGACTTATCTCAAGAAATCCCTCGAAAAAGCTCTCAAAAATCGTCAAACCCGAGCTCAAAATGTCCAAAAATGAAGAATGAAATAAACCCTTGGAATTTCCCCTTTTTTGCCCAGCGAAATCGCTTATGCGGCTCCACACCTGCAGAATTTCCATCGCATGTGCAGTTCTAACTTAATCTGGGCACATCCGCTTATGCGGACCTAAACGCATTTCTGCGCACCCGCTCCTACGGTCCAAGTCTGCTTCTGCGACTAACAGGCCTCCCAGGCCTTTCCACTTCTACGCTCATTCCTCCGCAGAAGCGACTCTACTTCTGCGGTCTTCACGTCGCATCTCCGACCACTGGCCAAGTCCCCCAGCTTTGCATTTGAGACCAATTTCTTGCTTCTGCGGGCTCTCACCTGCGGTCAATCTTTCATAGGTGCGATAACACCAGAACCAGCCCAGCACCAGAAAATCTTTTAAGTCCAAACATGATCCGTTAACTATCTGAAACTCACCTGATCTTACACGAGCTTAGTCGAGCCTTTAAAGCACATCAAACAACACTAAAAACACGAATTACCCATTTATTTAAGCCTAATGAACTTCAAAGTTTCAAACTTCTACTTCCGACGCCGAAACCTATCAAATCAAGTCCGATTGACCTCAAAGTTTGCACACAGGTCATATTAGACATTACGGACCTATTTCAACTTTCAGAATCGGAATCTGACCTCGATATCAAAAATTCCACTCCCGGTCAAACTTCTTAAAAATTATCATTTTTCCAACTTTCGCCAATTAGCGCTAAAATGACCTACGGACCTTCAATTCAACATCCGAACACGCTCCTAAGACCAAAATCATCCTACGGAGCTATAGGAACCGTCAAAACTCCATTTTGGAGTCGTCTTCACACAGTTCGAACTACGGTCAATTCCTATGACTTAAACCTCCATTTTAGGGACTATGTTTTCTATTTCACTCCGAAACCAAAACAAATCCTCTCGGCAAGTCACAAAATCCAAAAATAAATTAGAGGGAACAATAAATTGGGGTTCGGGGTTAATTTTCTCAAGACGACCGGCGGGGTCGTTACATTCTCCCCCTCTAAAAACATATGTTCGTCCTCGAACGAGTATAGAGGCATACCTGAAGTGGTGCAAAGATGAGGATAACGGTTGCGCATATCATGCTCGGTCTCCCAAGTCGCCTCCTCGACCGGATGACCCCTCCACTAAACTTTCACTGAAGCAATGTTCTTTGACCTCAACTTTTGAACCTGCCTATCCAAAATGGCCACTGGCTCCTCAACATAAGATAGATCATTGTCCAACTGGACTAAGCTGAAGTATAACATATGAGACGGATCACCGTGATACTTCCGGAGCATCGAATACTAGATGAACTGCAGAGAGACTTGGTGGTAGTGCAAGTCTGTAGGCCACCTCTCCAAACCTCTCAAGGAACTTAAAAGGCCCGATATACCAATGGCTCAACTTGCCCTTCTTTCCGAACTTCATAACACTCTTCATGGGAGAAATCTGGAGCACAATCTGCTCCCCAACCATGAATGCAATGTCGCAAACCTTCCGATCCGCATAACTCTTCTGCCTAGACTAGGTTGTATGAAGTCAATCTTGAATCAATTTTGACTTTTTCCAAGGCATCCTGATCCAAGTCTGTACCCAATAGCCTAGCCTCGCTCGGATCAAACCAACCGACTGGAGCCTGGCACCGTCTACCATACAAAGCCCCATACAGTGTCATCTGAATGCTCGACTGATAATTGTTATTGTAGGCAAACTCCGCAAGTGGAAAGAACTAATCCCAAGCACCCCCAAAATCAATCACACACTCACGAAGCATATCCTTCAATATATGAATATTGCGCTTGGACTGTCCGTCCGTTTGAGGGTGAAATATTGTACTCAACTCCACGCGAGCACCCAACTCACGTAGTACGACCCTCCATAACCGTGATGTAAACTGCATACCCGAGTCAGAGATGCTAGATACCAGTACGTCATGAACTCTGAAAATCTCGCGGATGTAAACCTGAGCCAGCTGCTCCGAAGAGTATGTAGTAACCACAGGAATAAAATTGGATGACTTGGTCAATTTATCCACAATCACCCAAACTACATGAAACTTCATTTGAGTCCGCGGGAGCCCAACAACAAAATCCATAGTGATCCGCTCCCATTTCCACTCTAGAACCTCCATCTTCTGAAGCAATCCACCAGGTCGATGATGCTCATACTTCACCTGCTGATAATTTAGGCAATGAGCTACATATTCCACTATGTCCTTCTTCATCGGCCTCCACCAATAGTGCTACCTCAAATACGGATACATCTTCGCGGTACCTGGATGAATGGAGTACCGCAAACTGTGAGCCTCCTGGAGGATCAACTTACACAAACCATCTACATTGGGCACACATAGCCTGCCCTGCATCTGTAATACACCATCATCTCCAATAGTGACTTCCTTGGCATCACTGTGCTGAACCGTGTCCTTAAGGACAAGCAGGTGGGGTCATCATACTGACGCTCCTTGATGCGATCATAAAGAGAAGACTGAGAAACCACACAAGCTAAAACTCTGCTCGGCTCGAAAATATTCAATCTGACAAACTAGTTGGACAGAGCCTGAACATCCAAGGCTAAAAGCCTCTCCGCTACTAGTAGATATGCTAAACTACCCAAACTTTCTGCCTTGCAACTCAAGGCATCGGCCACCACATTGGCCTTTCCAGGATGATAGAGAATGGTGATATCATAATCCTTAAGCAACTCCAACCATATCCGCTGCCGTAAGTTAAGCTCCTTCTGTTTAAACAGATGTTGCAGACTCTGGTGATCTGTGAAAACCTCACAGAGAACACCATACAAATAGTGCTGCCTGATCTTCAAGGTATGAACAATAGATGCTAACCCGAGGTCATGGACATGATAATTCTTTTCATGAACCTTCAACTGTCTAGATGCGTAGGAAATCACCCTACCGTCCTGCATCAACACCGCGTCGATACCAATGCGCGACGCATCACAATACACCGTGTAGGACCCCGATCTGGTAGGCAACACTAATACTGGGGATGCAATAGATGACAAACCCTGGTCATAGGTGATGCAATAGATGACAAACCCTCTACAAATCGATGATAATACCCCGCCAAGACAAGCAAACTCCAGATCTTCGTAGCTGATGACAGTCTAGGCTAACTCTGTACTGCTTCAATCTTCTTCGGGTCTACCTAGATCCCATCACTCGATACTACATCACCCAAAAATGCCACTGAATCTAGCCAGAATTCACTCTTTGAAACTTTTGCATATAACTTCTTCTCCCTCAAGATCTGAAGCGCAGTCCTCAGGTGCTGCTCATGATCCTCCCAACTCTGGGAGTACACCAGAATGTCGTCAATAAACACAATGACGAAGGTGTCAAGATATTAATGAAATACATTGTTCATCAAGTGTATGAATGTTGCTGGGGTGTTGGTCAGCCAAAATGAAATCACAAGGAACTTATAGTGACCATACCAAGTCCTGAAAGGAGTCTTCGAGATATTTGGCTCCCGAATCTTCAACTGATGATAGCCTGAACATAAGTCGATCTTAGAGAACACGCTGGCACCCTGAAGCGGATCAAATAAGTCATCAATACATGGCAATAGATACCTGTTCTTCATTGTAACCTTGTTCAACTGGCGATAATCAATACACATTCACATAGAACCATCCTTCTTCTTCACAAACAAAACAGAAGCACCCCATGGCGACACACTGGGCCGAATAAATCCCTTATTGAGTAACTCTTGCAACCGTTCCTTTAACTCTTTTAACTCTGCTGGGGCCATACGATAAGGAGGAATACAAATGGGCTGAGTGCCTAGTAACAAATCAATACCGGAGTCAAGATCACTGTCGGGCGGCATGCTCGTAAGATCCGTAAGAAATATATATGAATAGTCCCTCACTATTGGAATACACTCGATGGTAGGAGTATCAACACTAACATCTCTCACATAGGTCAGATACGCATCACAACCCTTATCAACCATTCGCTGAGCTTTAAGAAATAAAACAACCCTCCTAGGAACATTGTTATGCCTCGAATTATTAAGTCGATGTTATGCTCCGCAATATTATATTACAACGATGTTACACCCTGTAGTATTGTACGTTGAATTTGTCATAAGATAATTGACATCAGTTCAAGGACAATATTATTTGGAGATTATAAGTATTATGCAATTTCAAACAATTGATGAGTAAATTCGTGAAGGTGAGAGGGTAAACAAATCAAAGAAAATGAATTTCATCAAAGTTTGATATTTTGGGATAAAATATGGCCCGAGCTAAAATACCCGGTATTTCTGGACTAGTAACATACAAGGTACCGCATGACCATGATAGCAAGATGTATAAGGTGTGTTAAAAGTGAATAGTATTTTAAGTAATTTAGGATAATTCTTAATTATGCTGGTAATCCGACATGCATATTATTTTTATGACCTTCCGAGAAAATCTTATTAACGTATTTCTTAAGGCATATTATTTTTATGACATTCCGAGAAACTATTATTAACGTATTTCTTATGCATTTCATGTATTTATACATATACATTGACCCATGACTAGATGAAATTATATATGCGTATATATGTATATTATATGTATATGGAATATGGGAAAAGGTTATGGCGTTATATACCCGCCACCACATGATCAGCTAGTATACGTTGATGTTTTGCCCATAGTGGCTGAAATGATATGATGGGATGCCCTCAGAGGCTGGATGATGCTATGAACGCATATACCTATGCATGGTATGATATTTATACACATATGCATGACAATATAAAAACGAAATGACTCACAGATCTATGCACACGTACATGTCGAGTCTTTTACTCCATGTTTCTTTCATGTCTATTATTTACTGATTTTCATTCCTTACATACTCGGTACATTATTTGTACTGACGTCCCTTTTGCCTGGGGACGCTGCGTTTCATGCTCGCAGGTCTCAATAGACAGGTCGAGAGTGCTCCAAGTAGGCGATCAGCTCAGCAGAAGATATTGGTGCACTCCGTTTGCTCCAGAGTTTCTTGTTTGGTCAGTATGATTTAGATGTATATCGTTTGGTATGGCGGGGCTCTGTCCCGACCTTTATGACAATTATGTACTCTTAGAGGCTTGTAAACATATGTCGTGTACGTGAAAGATTGTACGACCTTGTCGACCTATGTTTTGAGTTTATAAATTATTATGTTGGCCTATTAAGCCCATATGTCACGTGTATATGATGATGTAATAAGAAAGATACGCTATGTTGGTACTCTGTTGAGTAAGGTACCAGGTACCCATCGCGATCCATCGGTTTGGGTCGTGATAAAGGTGGTATCAGAGTAGTTCTGTCCTAGGGAGTCTACAAGCTATGTCTAGTAGAGTCTTGTTTATAGGTGTGTCGTGCACCACACTTATAAGCAGGAGGCTACAGGGCATTTAGGATGGTCACTCTTTCTTCTTACTCTAGTTCGTGTGGTAAAGCTCCATTGTAAGAACTCAATTTCCTAAACTCTATCTTATTCGTAATACAACGATGCCCACATCCAGAAAGACGGTTGGTAAGAGATATAGCTGTGGAAGAGTTGAGTCAGAGGAACTCAATTGTTACATCATGCTTATGATGGATAAATATGAGGTATTCAGCATTTTATGTGTATACTAAGATGTGTAAGCCTCTTGATAAGGAATCTTAAGGCAAGAATATTTATCCATTTTTATGGTGAAAGACAATGAGAAATTCAGAAGATAAATATAAGTTTCAAGAAGTAAAAGAAGCAAGATGAATAAGGGTACGAGGTACCCAGTTAATCAAAATTATCATTATTTACCATTCAGGGAGGGAGATCTAAGCATTTTGAGTTACCTTCAACAGTGACGGATGTATGTACAATCGGCCACACCAATCTCAGTTATGCCCTATGGGAGCTAACAGACATAGTTTAAGAGAAGGACGAGTTATTAGGATCCGACTGGGGATAGAGTAACCCAATATAGTGGATGGATTGGTAGAGTTGGTTGACATTTCCGAAGGATAGTGCAAACGTGGTAATGGATCTCCTGGTAAGACACCTCGATGGTGCACCCTAAAATAGTACAGCTAGATATGAGTGCTACAAAGATAGGCACAGGAAGCCTGGAAAGGATATATATTATCTTAGTATGGCTCCTGTCCCTAGTAGAGAGATAATGCTAGGCAAACCGAAGAGCCAGTGGATGGAGCAAAGGGGAGCTAAAAGCAAAAGACTATCTTGTTGAAGTTTTTAGAATAAAGTGATAGACAGAAATGTTAGCAGGAAATAAGAAGAGAGCTAATGAAGTATTAAGAGTAAGATATGATACATGGATGACAAGGATAGATCAAAATGATAACAGTATCACAGAGTCATATAGTCAAGTGAAGGAAAAGACGAGAGGTGACAGGCCTTGAGACAACAAAAGAGTATATGCCATAAAGGCATACCCTCATTTAGAGAAATAAGTTCGCGACTCTAACGTGATTACCAGAAGGAAAAGTTAGACCCCAGAGTAATAGAAATCAGTATGAACTGGTGAACAAGATAAACTAAACATAAATTAGGGACTGAGTGACTTGATAATAGTCGGCATCATGAGGATTTCAGAGATGGCATTCCGGCAATAATATAATGGATGACAGAAGAATAATCTTTAAAGGTCATTCAGGAAGACGCTTCCCTAAAGCAAGCAAGAAGGATTACCACGAGGCGAGTAAGGATCATCGATGATGTGAAAAGATGCCAAAGATGAGAAGGTAAAACGTCTATACGTAGACTGTCGTAGCTCTAATTCTTAGTACTCCCCTAAAGGGGGGAATATGGAGTGATGTGACACTAAGTCATAATTAAGTGATTCTAGTAATTATGGAATGGTAAAGGAAGAATGCGACAAAAATTAAAAAGGGATGAGATTGCACTTATTCAAAGCCTACAGATAGGCTACGATTCCAGAACATTATGCAAACACGACGTCAAGGAAAGGAAGTAAGGGTTCCTACCCGAGATATTATTGATAACTAAGGAGCCAGTGCAAGACGTAAGTTAAGACAAAGGGAATAACCCAAGAGGGATTGCGCGGAATACGGATATGAAAATGGACCAACGAGCAGTTAGTAGTGGATTCAGGAAAAGCCTAGTTATGGCTAGACAAGAGGATACAGACAAATCAATAGATCGGGCAAAATAAATGGAGTGAACACCAACATGGGGAATTCAGTCTCGCAGATATGAAATCGTGACCTTGAGAAATATTAGGATAGGAGTTGGGGTAGTTAAAGATACTGTATGAGTGTTAAGGGAAGACAGTCAAAACTTCAGTTCAGGAGCAACCATACAAGCATATAAGTATGAAGGTAAGTAACTAAAGAATTTTATATATGAGTACGAACATCAAAAATTCCATCAACTATACGATGTAATAAGCTCACAGCTTCACAAGAGTCAGAAGATCCTCCCTAAGTACTTTAACAAAAGACTAGCTGAGGAAATAAGGAAGAAGGCTTCAACCTAAGCATAGTGACCTAAAGAGGAAATGGTCATGTAAACAAAACAGTCTCACAACAACATTGTATGCAATCCATAAGGAAGTGGAACCTAGCGTGGATAATGAGAGGGAAATGAAACCAAAAGTAATATTCAAGATCATATGAGTTGCACAAAAATTCTGGCATGCGTGGGAACAAAGATAAGCTAAGCATGAACGCAACAAGGTGGAAGAACGACCAGGAAAAGCAATATCTTACGTTTAAAGAAAGCTTAGAGGGAACAAAAGGGATTATGCACTTGAGACTTCAGAGTGATATCCATGCACCATATATGTTGACGTTCATACAATCGTATAAGACTCGGGTATAAGTTAAACGAAAGAATTGAGCCTAGGGCATAGACAAAGGATTGAATTATCAGAAGATTGTATCATGGATATTCCATAGTGCCCATGAAAGGCTAAAGTAATAACTCATACCATGAGCCGCAGATCGGAAGATAGCTTAAGCTTACATAAAGGCTGATCAGAAGGAAGAGGAAACTAAAGAGTTACATCAACTCAGTAAATCAGGAGTCTGATTATTGGACCAAGAAAATTTTAGACCTCGTGATTGAGGAAAATGCAGAATGACTCTTAAATACAAGAGGGATAGTACAGTAGGCATAATCTATAACGGCTCTACGATAACGCCAGTTAGAAGAGTACCAACCTCATAAGAAGTCAGTATGAAGCTCTCACCGGATTGTGTATGCACCAAAGATGCACGTATTATAATAGAGCTTCAAGTTGTGGATGTGAATTATACTTGTGTTAAAGCGAGGTCATGAAAGAGATAGAAGACGTGATGCGAGATTTTAAGGTAAGTAAG
This sequence comes from Nicotiana otophora, assembly GCA_000715115.1. Taxonomy (NCBI): domain Eukaryota; kingdom Viridiplantae; phylum Streptophyta; class Magnoliopsida; order Solanales; family Solanaceae; genus Nicotiana; species Nicotiana otophora. The sequence continues at coordinate 66,714 of AWOL01S0001296.1, forward strand.
GTAAATGTGAACAACGTACGAGATACTCAAATGCAGAAGGTTGTGAATAATCCATACTACAGATAGAAGGTTAGAAGTGCTGGGATTCAGTATCCAGGAATGGTAGTAGCGTCGTCAGTGACATATCATCCAACCTATGGTTTCTAAGTATCGAGAAGTCTAATTAAGAGAGTAAAGAAGAGTTAGAGACGTTGTAATATCTCGCTTGATATTCCAGGATGACATAAGGAAACCTATGATGCAAGTAGGTTGAAGGAAAGTTGCGAGTAGTATAAATAGATATGTGTATGTCGCAAGCTAAAGTATGGTAAAGTGACAAAGTTTAGGAAGACAGGAGTAAGGATAAGAAAGGGTGAGGGAGAAGGTGACGAGAATGGGTAAGTCCTCAGGATTAAGCACATGAAAACAAAAAGAGCCGATGGTTTCTCTAAGTTATACAAAGCTCAGTACAACCTGAATGAACTCAAAGGAGTATAATACTAATGGCATTTAGAAGAGATGGAATGCCGCCCTGATAGTACAATGAGGGTGTAATTGTGATAGATAAAGGATGACGATTGGGCCTTCGATTGAGTAATTATTTAAAGAGGATTCAAGGAATTATATAGGATTAAAATACCCACATAAGTGAATCACATCGGGATGACTATGATATGAAATATGGTTATGAAAGTATAGTATCGCCCCAGGTGGATCAGGAAAATCACTTCAAATGTTCCACGATATAGCGTAAGCCCTAGTGGCAATATATTACGTAAGAAGTTTCAAGTTATCAATGGAAGATTATAGATTAACATGAAGGTAAATCAACAAAGAATGGGTAAAAGCTGCAAAGTACGAGATGAGACTAGGCTATCATTCTTAAGATGAATAGTAATGAAGAAGCATTAAAAGACTTAACTTTATGCATATAGAATCAGCAACGAGAGTAACCTGGAGTTTGGTAGCAGACCTCAGTAACAATAAATCGAAGTAAGACTTATGGTATAGTATGGCCTCCTTAGATGAAGTAAAGCTAATGACGCCCAGAGGGACATCTTATTAAGCTCTGTATATGTTCACAAAATGAGGCCTAGGTATTTGGCTAAAAGCTTGAGGAAAAGGAAGAGAAGAGTCGCATATGCGCACATACAAGGAAAAGGTCGTACATGCTGTATGACAGAAGGTAGAAAGAGTTACGAGATTGGAAGAATTCCGACCACAGACCGTGGTGTGAGAAAGAGACCTAAAGGGGGAAATGTCCTGGCCTTTGGATTTATTCAAAGAACAGTTGCCTAAATGGAAAGGAGAGAATACTAAAGTATTCTGAAGACATAGATTATGAAAATGATAAATGCATCAGTCAATATTCGAGGACGAATGTTCCAAAGGGGGGAATAATGTTATGCCTCGCATTATTACGTCGATGTTATGCTCCGCAATATTATATTACGACGATGTTACACCCTGTAGTATTGTACGTTGAATTTGTCATAAGATAATTGACACCAGTTCAAGGACAAGATTATTTGGAGATTATAAGTATTATGCAATTGCAAACAATTGATGAGTAAATTCGTGAAGGCTAAAGGGTAAACGAATCAAAGAAAATAAATTTTGTCAAAGTTTGACATTTTGGGATAAAATATGGCCCGAGCTAAAATATCTGGTATTTCTGGAGTAGTACCATATAAGGTACCACATGACCATGATAGCAAGATGTATAAGGTGTATTAAAAGTGAGTAGTATTTTAAGTAATTTGGGATAATTCTTAATTATGCGGGTAATTGGTTAATTATCGGGTAACGCAATATTACCTAATTACCTAATAAGTGGATAAAGATTAAACCTTCTCACCCCCATCCCCACGTGCAAGCAAGCCACATCTCAAAGGAGTGACTCTTAGTCATTCTTATTGGGTGGCAACCTAATATGCCAAATACAAGGCATTTCAATTCAAAAGCATTTCCATACAAAGATACTACAATGACAAGTGGGGACGTTAGTCATTCTGAGGAATTTCAACAAATTCATTCTCAAGATACTACAATCATATTTTAACATTTCCATACCAAAACCTCTACCATCATAAGTGAATTCATTTAACCTTTCAACAAATCTCATTCTCAAACACTACAATTAGAAGTGGAAGAAACGTTGGCCATTCTTAGGAGTTTTCAACTTTTCATTTTCAAACACTTGAATCAGATTCCAAATATTGCATTAAGCAATGTGATTCTTCTACCAACCCAACGAGAATTATTGGAACTTTAGCAACGTAAAATTTTGTGATTCAAGCGGAGTACGGTGCAATCATTTTTCAAGAACATCATACGGATTTTTCCCTATTCCAGGTATATTAAGGTTATCCCTTCTTTCTTTTGGCATGATTAATACGATACAAACGAAATGAGCAAATGCTCAATTTTCATAAATGACTCTATTCATAGAAATATTAGGGGTGTCTATATTCTTGATTCCCAATGTGAATTATTATTATATCTTCTGCTCATGGGTCTTAGAAATATATGTATTAGATAAAATTTATCTGACAGGCATATTATTTTTATGACCTTCCGAGAAAATCTTATTAACGTATTTCTTAAGGCATATTATTTTTATGACATTCCGAAAAAATATTATTAACGTATTTCTTATGCATTTCAGGCATTTATACATATACATTGACTCATGACTAGATGGAATTATATACACATATATATGTATATTATATGTATATGCAATATGGGAAAAGGTTATGGCGTTATATACGCACCACCACCTGATCAGCTGGTATACGTTGATGTTTTGCCCACAGTGGCTGAAATAATATGATGGGATGCCCTCAGAGGCTTGATGATGCTATGAACGCATATACCTATGCATGGTATGATATTTATACGCATATGCATGAAATTATAAAAACGAAATGACTCACAGAGTTATGCACATGTACATGTCGAGTCTTTTACTCCATGTTTCTCTCATGTCTATTATTTACTGATTTTCATTCCTTACATACTCGGTACATTATTTGTACTGACGTCCCTTTTGCCTGGGGATGCTGCGTTCCATGCCCGCAGGTCTTGATAGACAGGTTGAGAGTCCTCAAAGTAGGCGATCAGCTCAGCAGAAGATATTGGTGCACTCCATTTGCTCTGTAGTTGCTTGTTTGGTCAGTATGATTTAGATGCATATGGTTTGGTATGGCGGGGCTCTGTCCCAACCTTTATGACAATTATATACTCTTAGAGGCTTGTAGACATCTGTCGTGTATGTAAAAGATTGTACGGCCTTGTCGGCCTATGTTTTGAGTTTATAAATGATTATGTTGGCCTATTAGGCCCGTATGTCACGTGTATATGATGATGTAATAAGAAAGATACGTTACGTTGGTACTCGGTTGAATAAGGTACTGGGTACCCGTCGCGGCCCATCAGTTTGGGTCCTGACAAACATGATCCAAGGTACCTCTCCACTCTAGTCACGGTAGACCTGGCATAGCCAATGTCACCGTCTTGGAATGATAATCAAGGATAGCGTGATAGGGTGACAACCAGTCCACGCCCAAAATAACATCGAAATCCACCATACTGAGCAACAATAAATTGGCTATGGTCTCAAAACCACTAAGAACAATCAAACATGACCTATACACACGGTCAGCAGCAATGGAATCACCCACAGGTGTAGATACATAAACTAGTGAACTCAGACAATCACGGGATACACCTAAATACGAAAGCAAAATAAGATGATACATAGGAATAAGTGGCGCTTGGATCAAATAAGACTGATGCATATCTATGATAGACCGGAAGAGTACCTGTGACAACAAAATCAGATTTAGCTGCCTCTGTCCTAGGAGGAAGGGCGTAATATCTGGCCTGGCCTCCCCCTCGAGGGATACCTCTACCTGTCCGACCTTCACCTCTAGCTAGATGTGCAGGTAGGGTGGTAGCTGGTGCTGTAATCATAGCCTGAGGACCCGGTGGAGCCGGCAGTGCCTGAGAAATCTGTGGAGGTGTACCCCTCCTGAATTTGGGGCAATCCCTCACCAAATGACGAGTGTCGCCACACTCAAAACAAGCTCTCGGATGACGTGCGTGCTGTGACTGGCTCAGGATGTGGGTGCTGCGACGTGGGTGTTGTGACTGGACTGACCACTGGAAGCACCTCGTAAAGGAGGCACACTAGACATTGGCGGTATATAATAAGGATCATGGGGCCTAGTAGTGGGCGGAGCACCGCTGGCGGCTGGAAGTTCTGAATGAATAGGGAGACCCATATATCCTCTGCCCTAACGAGTTGTAGCTAGGGCACGAGTACCACTGTAAGTTCCAGAATCTCGAAACCTCTTGGCCTCTCTCTCCTCTCTATCCCGAGTCAGCATACCCTCTAACCTCCCAGCAATCCCTACTACCTACTGGTACGTGATATCCATCTCCAACTATTGGGCCATGCTCAATCTAATACTGGGGTTGAGCCCCTCAATTAACCGACGAACACACTCTCGAACAGTAGGGACCAGGGTTGTGCATGCCTGGCCAAATCACTGAATCGGGTTGCATACTTTGACACGGTTATAGCACCCCGGCGCAAAAGCTCAAACTCTACATGGTAAGCATCCTTGAGACTCTGGGAACATAATCCCTCAGGAACACATCTGAGAACTGAGTCCAGGTGAGTGAAGTTGCCTCAGCCGGACTCTCCAACTCGTATGCACGCCACCACTGGTAGGCCGCTCCTCTAAGCTAAAATGTAGTGAAAGAAACCCTACTAGTATCTGCCACACCCATAGTACAGAGGATACGGTGGCACTCCTCAAGAAAACCCTGAGCATCCTCTGACGCCAAGCCACTAAAAGTAGGTGGGTGATACTTCTTGTACCTCTCGAGCCTGAGCTGCTCTGCCTCAGAAACTGCTGCCCTGACCTCGGACTGAACTGGAGCTATTAGCTGTATCGGTATGATCTCTGGATCCTGATCTACCTAAACCTGCTTCTCTGGGGTACTAGTGACGGGAGTCTGTGCTCCTCCCCTGGCCTGAAATGTGGCAGGAGCAAGAGGTATCAATCCTGCCTGAGCCAAGGTGCTGAACATGCTCAGAAACTGGTCTAGAGTCTCCTGGAGAGCTGGTGCAGTAACAGGCATCTCGGATGCCTGTCCTCCAACTGGAGCTACTGGTGGCTCCTCTAAAGTAGCTCGTGCGAGTGCTCTGGTTGCACCACGTGGACATCCTCGGCCTCTACCCCGGCCCCGGCCTCCCGTGGCTTTATTAGGGGGCGCGGGTATCTGATCGTCCGATCCAGCTGTACGTATCCTCACCATTTGTGAGAGAATAGAAAGACAGAAGTTTAGAGTCTGAGTTCGAAATCTCGCACGATAAGGAATCAAAGAAAGTGAAACTTTTCCTAACAGTTCCATATCCTCCCGAAGATAAGTACAGACGTCTCCGTATCGATCCGCGAGACTCTACTAAACTTGCTTGTAACTCATAGCACCTACTAACCTAGTGCTCTGATACCACCTTGTCACGACCCCATTTTTCCCTCCGTAGGACATCGTGATGGCACCTAGTGTCTAAGACTAGGTAAGCCTACTAACTTGCGGAATCAATGAATAATGAACTGAACTCCAATCTCAACTCATGATATATAAATATAAAACTGCCATTCAATAATTACAATCTCCCAAAACCCGGTGGAAACAAGTCACAAGCTTCTAATAGAAATACTAAGTGTCTCAATATATCAAATCTAAGGAGAATCAGGGAAATAACATAATAAGGATAGATAGGGACTCCGAGGTCTATGGACGCTCGCAGATATATCTTGAAGTCTCCACGTGCGATCCAACTCACTGGTATCTGGTCTGGTGGAAAGAACCTGGATCTGCACAAAAGGATGTGGAGAGCGAAGTATGAGTACGCCACAATGGTATCTAGTAAGTGCCAAGCCTAACCTCGGTAGAGTAGTGACGAGGTCAGGTCAGGGCCCTACAGGTTTAAAAGAAAAGTAAGGCAAAAAATATAATAATATTTTGAATTGTCTAAGAATTTAAACAATAAGAAGTTTCAGAAAAAATCAGCACAATAAATAGAGGTACATAGCAGGGGCACTCCCGAGGTACCGCCTCGTAGTCCCAAATATAAAGATTCAGTACATGGGGATCTCCCGAGGAACCGCCTCGTAGCCCCAAAGTAAATATCTAGTACAGGGGAATCTCCTGATTAAACGCCTCATAGTCCCAAAGTAAATATGCAGTACAAAGGGATCTCCTGAGTAAATGCCTCGTAGTCCCAAAGTAAATATGCAGTACAGGGGGATCTCTCGAGGAACCGCTTCGTAGACCCAAAGTACATATGCAGCAGGTAATCGAAAGAAAACACAATTTCAGCAAGAATCTTAGAGTTAAAGATTTAATGCAAATCAAGGAAAGCAGGTAATTCAACTAAGTATCCTGCACAAATTGCAAGTAAGAGATAAGGCTTGTAGATATGCGATGGTAGACTAAACATGATCACTATATATGGTAAGGCAACTCAGTTAATGTATTTCAAAAGAATACAACTCATTTAATGTATTTTAAAAGATGACATATCAGCAAGAACCGAATTGTTTTCCATAATCAGCCCGTGTACGCACTCGTCACCTCGCGTGCACGGCGCTCACATATCACATATTTCCTCCAAATTACCAAATCCTAAGGGGATTTTCCCCACACAAAGTTATATAAGTCACTTACCCCATTCGATATCGAGTTCACCCATACCAAAATTACCAAAATCTGACACCAAGTCGCCACTCAAAGCCTCAAATCAAACTCTCCAAATCCCTAGCCTCAACTCCCAAATTCTACCTTAAATACACACTAACTAGGTGGGAAATAATGGGAAAATAAGATTATTGATCAAAAATAAGCACAAGGGACTTACCTCAAGAAATCCCTCGAAAATGCTCTCAAAAATCGTCAAACCCGAGCTCAAAATGTCCAAAAATGAAGAATGAAATAAACCCTCGGAATTTCCCCTTTTCTGCCTAGCGAAATCGCTTCTGCAAGCCCACAATTGTATTTGTGGCTCTGCAGCTGTGGAATTTCCATCGTAGGTGCGATTCGAACTTAATCCAGGAACGTCCGCTTCTGCGCACCCGCTCCTGCGGTCCAAGTCTGTTTCTGCGACCAACAGGCCCCCCAAGCCTTTCCGCTTCTGCGCTCTTTCCTCCGCAGAGGCGACTCCGCTCTTGCAGTCTTCACGTCGCATCTGCGACTACTGGCCAAGTCCCCCAACTCCGCATCTACGCCTAATTGTTCGCTTCTGCAGGCTTGCTCCTATTGTCAATCTTGAGCACGTGCGATTACACCAGAACCATCCCAGTACTAGAAATTCTTCTAAGTCTAAAAATAATCCGTTAACCATCCGAAACTCACCTGAGGCTCCCGGACCTCAACTAAATATACCAACCATTCCTAAAACATCACACGAACTTAGTCGAGCCTTTAAATCATATCAAATGAGGCTAAAACACGAATTATCCATCGATTCAAACCTAATGAACTTCAAAGTTTCAAGCTTCTACATCTGACGCCGAAACCTATCAAATCAAGTGATTGACCTCAAAATTTGTACACAAGTCATAATTAATATTACGGACCTACTCCAACTTTCGGAATCGGAATCCCACCTCGATATCAAAAAGTCTACTCCCAGTCAAACTTCTCAAAAATCATCCTTTTTTCAACTTTCGCCAATTAGCGCTAAAATGATCAACAGACCTCCAATTCAATATCCGAACATGCTCCTGAGACCGAAATCATCCTACAGAGCTATAAGAATCGTCAAAACTCCATTTCGGAGTCGTCCTCACACAGTTTGAACTCCGATCAATTCCTATGACTTAAATCTCTATTTTAAGGACTATGTGTCCCATTTCACTCTGAAACCAAAACAAATCCTCTCGGCAAGTCACAAAACCCAAAACTAAATTAGAGGAAGTAGTAAATAGGGGTTCGGAGCTAATTTCCTTAAAACGACCGGTCGGATCATTACAACAACATAGCTTTCGGACAATAGAGTTAGCCAAAAAACCAATTTGGACAGTTCAGCACCAATGAGTAAATTTGAGGAAGAGACAGAGATTCTCAACAAAGAGTATGAGAAGGAGATGTAGGGGGAAATGCATAACAAGAAGTCTAGGAAGATGAAAGAGTGCTGGAAAGAAGAGCACCTTGATAAACTTATATATAAGCAAGAAGAGTAAGAAAGCCAAGAGGCTATATTTATTACAGATGAGGGATTTGATATAGTTTTTATACTATCGCCTGCTTCTGGTAAGATGGAGGAGGGAATTTTGTGGTGTCATTGTTATTTTTTCATTAGGGATTTTGTAGTAGCAGTTGAGAATGAAATTTTCTAATTGGCAGATAGTCAGTTGAGAAATGGCTCGATTTTCTCTAGCAAAATGTCCTCCGGAGAATGGCTCAACATACTATTATATCACAAAATAAAAGGTACACAAAGAGCATATCTCCTAGCTATAAAAATGTTAATGTAACCTTGATTAAGCTACCTTATTTAGCTACATTCGTGCACTTATAACAAACTAGAAAACTTAGTACACTTATACAGTACTTTATTTCATATAATGTCACGATAGATTGGGCATATAGCAGATCTTGATATCCATCTATGGATGCAATGCGGGTGAAACTTGTGGCCGCATGGAAGCTCAACTTCTCCTCCAATCATCTCGTTCAAGCAGATCGTATAAATCTCCGCAGGACGCTCCTGCATCTCTATGTCCCTTTCCACTGGATCATCTCTGCTACATAGACACCACCTCCTAATTCAACAAATAAATGCACACGGGAGTGCTATCAGAGCCCCAATAAAAATATAGAATTTCCATGCAGGCTCTGACCAACTACCACGGTGGTGCACGTGTTGCGCATCAACATGGCATACGGAGATTGTCATACATAGATTTGACAATGTATAAGATTTTCAAAAAGTTTTTACTAATATATAGAAGATGCACGTGTGACGCACGAGATACACGTGTGGCGCACACGAAGCTAGTTTTATTTGATTTACTTGAGACCTCCTAAGTTTATATGTATTGATTTCTCAACCCAACTCCAATAAAATCAGATCCCATTTATAATTAAATAACTCTATAACTTAATTATTTTAATTAACTTATATGCTAGGCAACTCTTAGGCGCGCTTTAAAGTTTTCAATAACGAATTCGCCCGCGCAGAGTACTTATGACACTTGATAAATTCTTCAAGTTAGTTAAGTTGGAGTTTTCTTCATAAATGGTGCAACGCCAGTTAAGTATGACTATTGACTAGGTACTAAGCCAACATATTTTTAGCAACTTGAGCAAATTTCTAAAGATGTGAAAGTCTATTTATAATTAGTTTATTTCTTCAATTGGAATAGAATCCTTTTAAAGTCCATTTGGGGCAAGAGACGGCTAGCTTTAGCTCGTTCTTTTGAAAGACAAAAAGTTTTTTAACACTTCAGCTTACTTCTTTTATTCCGCATGATATGTATTGCAGTATCAATTATCAACAATTAAATTAGTAACAACCTAAACAAAATCAGTTACCTTATACTTCATTTCATACGAATTGCTCAAGTCATCTAAATCACAAAAACTATTAAACTCAATCAAGTACAAAAATATTTAAAATTAACATTTACTTGCATGTAAACAACAACATTATTATAGCGACTACAAAATACTAGATAGTGCGGTGATAGATTGGGCATGTAGCAGAATCGGAGGGTGAAACTTGTTGCTGCATGGAAGATGGACTTCTCCTTCAATCATCGTTTCCCAAAGATCGTACAAATCTCCGCAGGACGCTCCTGCATCTCTATGTCCATGTACACTGGATCATCTCGGCTACATAGACACCACCTCCTAATGCAACAAATAAATGCAGATGTGAGTGCTACCTGAGTCCCAATAAAAGAGTAGGATTTCCACACATGCTTTGACCAGCTACCACGGTGGTGCACGTGTTCCGCAGCAACATGGCATCCGGGTAGTAGAATTAGCCCGGTGTATAACAATACCAAATGGGCGAGTCTTGCTAACCCTAATGAAGGCATTAGGAAACCAACCAAAATGCAGGAAGCCAAGAGGAAACCAGCCAAAATGCAACTCGTGCTAGCAGAATGAGGGCAAGAGGAATAACCGTTAGATAACCGTTAGCTTATATTGAAAACGAAAGAAGAGGGAGACCTTTTCTAAGATTCGTTCTACCACAATGCTCTAAAATAAGCTTAGAGTCTTTGGTGAATGTCCTGTTTCCATTTTCGTTAGCTTTGATTTGCTAATATATTTTTACAATACCATGATAGTGGCTATTTCTCAACTGCAAGGCAAAAAGTTACTAACTCGTGCTATTACTTTGACCATTCCACTTGTGGATGTGCCAGGTCCATTAGCAATGAAAACCCGATAGCAATTCAATAGATAATGGGCTTTAAAGAAACAGACTAAAGCCTCATATGACATATCTCTTGGATTGGGGCTTTCAACACTTTAAAGTTTAAATATTGCTACGCTGCATATGAATTTAGTGGGGCAAAATATAAAAGTGGTATATCCGCTCGCCAAAAATTATATAAAAAAATATATGTGTGTGTATATATATTCAATAATATATATTTTATCGGCTATTATCTTTTGAAGTGGCTAAAAATTTACATTTCTCAATTTGTAGCAAGCTTACTATGCTCCTTGTAAATAACAAAGTAATTAGAGAATTTTAGCGCGTCGTGCAGTTGTAAAAAACTAAAAAAATCAGTAAACTTATACTTTATTTCATATGAATTGCCTAAGTCATCGAAATTATGAGAACTATTAAACTCAATCCAGTACAAAAATATTTAAAATTTATATTTTTATGTGCATCGACTACAAAACACTATATAGTGCGGGGACAGACTGTGCATGTAGCAGAATTGGACATCCATCCATGGATGCAATGAGGATGAAACTTGTGGCTGCATGGAAGCTCGAGTTCTCCTCCAATCATTGTTTCCCAGCAGATCGTACAAATCTTTGCATCCTACGTCTCATCTGTAGGATTCCCCTCCATCTCTGCGTCTGCTGGATTATCTTGCATCTCTCCGATGCAACTACGATGAGTACACAATCTCATATATATCATATTTCATCATTTTGAACTCGAAGTTTTTTCCTTTTAAATTTGTTTTATATGTCATACATAGATTTTGACAATATATAGTATTTTTGAAACGTTCTTACCAATATATAGATGATGCACATGCGACGCACGAAATGCACGTAAGGCGCACACGAAGCTAGTTTTATTTGATTTAGTTGAGACCTCCTAAGTTTTTAAGTATTGATTTCTCGAACCAACTCCAATAAAATGAGATCCCTTTTATAATTAAATAACTCGATAACTTAATTATTTTAATTAACTTATAGGTTAGGCAACTATTATGCGCGTTTTAATTTTTTCAATCACAAATTCACCACGTAGTGTGGTTATGACACTTGATAAATTCTTTAAATTAGTTAAGTTGGAGTTTTTTTCATAAATGGTGCAACGTCGGTTAAGTATGACTAGGCACTAAGCCAACATATTTTTAGCAACTTGAGCAAATTTCTAAAGATTTGGAAGACTGTTTATAATCAGTTTATTTTTTCAATTGGAATAGATTCTTTTTTAAAGGTCATTTGGGGTGAGAGACGACTAGCTTTATCTCGTTCTTTTGAAAGACATAAAGTTTTTTAACATTTCAGCTCTGTCACGACCCAATTTCCACAATAAGTCGTGATGGCACCCAACGTCGCCATCAGGCAAGCCAACGGTGAACTACCAACTTAATTATTTATTTTAATATTTTTGAAATCGTGAATCTTATTAGATAAGAATATTAATGCATTACAAATCGTAGATACATACAATTTAAATAAAATATAAAGTAAAAATGTGTCAATGTTAAGCAAAACCATAAAAAAATTCTAGAACATCCTCAAGACTCAGTATCACAAGTGCATGAAAGTCTGCTAAAGAGTGTAATAATAATACAACATATGTCTGGAATATAAAATAGATAGGATAAAGTTAATAAATAAGATGGAGACTCTGAGGGCTGTTCTGCGTAGCATAGAAAGCAGCTAACTATAAAGTCCCCTCAGCAATTGCGCCTACGCGCTAGGATGACCACCAAATGAACCTGTCAGATCCTGCATGTTTAGTGCAGAAGTGTACCATGAATACGTAAATCAACGCATACCCAGTAAGTATCTAGTCTAATCCCAAAGAAGTAGTGACGAGGGATCGACATCGACACTTACTAGTGGTCCAATATATAAAATGTAGGAATCATAAGCAAGCATGAAATACGATAGGATCAATAGAATAAGGAACATTAGATAACGAAATTCGTTAGCAAAATATCATCAGTTTACGGATCCCCAAGTGCAACATGCCATCTCAACAAATAAGAACTATCAACTAAATATCCGATCTCAGGTCATAAAGAGAATATCATAAAATTTTCAAATTCAATCAAGAGTGTAATCTCGTGGGTATTCAGACTCCTAGCGATTTTACGTATGAATTATGCCGAGGTCGTTCGGCCTGATCCATAGTCGTGTACATACACTGTCGAGGTCATGCGGCTCGATCCGTGGATGCATTTCAATATATACTGCCGAGGCGTTCGGCCCGATCCCTAGGAAATAGTGAAGACTTGACGGGTCGCTAGCCCCACTCAAGAATATGTATGAGTTATGAGAATCAGAAAACTTTAGGACAATTACGTACAACACGGAAGAAATCCGTTAAAGAAAGTATAATCCATATTGCCACTCCAGTAGCTAATCATATATCACAATTTATACGTCCGATCTTTAAACAAGTCTAGTCTCAGACAAGAGCATAAACTAAAGCAATTAAACGGAAAATGGTAATGCAAATATTACATTTAAAACATGGCGTGAGTCTAAGTCTACCCGGACCTAATCATGAATACTAAAATACGCACATACACTCGTAACCTCATACGTGCATAGCCCCCACAATATGTAGTACATAGCAAATGCAATACCTATGGGGTAAATTCTCCCTCACAAGGTTAGACATGAGACTTACCTCGCTCCGAAATTCGATAACCGACTACAACGCCTCTCTAACATCCCAAACCAATTACAAACAATCCAAAACGAGCCAAAGAACATGCAAACCAATCAAAATATACTCAAAACTCGTAATTTAATAATTAGAAATAAATTTCCAACTCCGCACGAAAAGTTAACCCCGAGTCCGCTTACCCGGATTCCGAAAATTATCGAAACTAAATATTACCCATAACTCATATGGTGTATATCCATAAAATCATCCAATGTTGTCCACAAATTGACTATCAAACCAAGGATTTACCATTTCTCAACTTTGGGGCTTAAAACCCCAAATTTTACAATCTAAACATGGATAAAAATGATAACCAACAGAAATAATCAAGTTAAAACATACAAATAAAGGTCCGATATTTACCCCCTTGTTGAGATGAGAACTACGCCGCAAAGAGCACCTCAAACGGAGCTCTACAACTCAAGATATGCTCAAAGTACTAAAATGCTTGGTTTTCCGCATGTAAAACACTACCCAAGTATTTTTTGTTCTTCGCCTTTTAGGGACACGATCGCGATCGCGAAGAGCAATTTTTCACGTTGAATGGTCAACCCAGATTTCCTTCTTCACGTTCGCAGGACCTCTCTCGCGTACGCGAAGAACAAAGTTCGCACCATAAACCAACAATCTTTCCCGACACGAAAATGGAGATAACTCTCTCATACGACCTCGAAATTCGACGATTCTTGTTGCTATGGTTCCATAATTACGATATGAATATAATGGTTCAATCCAATCACAAATAAATAGTCGTTTTCTCAATCCGGTACCCTTTATGACCAAAGAAACAACATTGAAACATCAAATAAGACTGTGACACAACCCAAACACATCTGAAATACACCGGGGCCCCCGGGACCTCGTCCAATCACACAAACCAGTCCCAAAACATAACACAAACCTACTTGAGGCATCAAATCATATCAAACAACATCAAAATCATGAATCGCACATCAATTTAAGCCTACGAACTAATGAACTTTTAAACTTCTAAAATTCATGTCGAACCATACCAAATCAACCCGGAATGACCTCAAATTTTGCATGCAAATCCCAAATGACATAACAGACCTATACCAACTCCTGGAACCACAATCCGAATATGATATCAACAAAGTTAATTCTCGGTCAAACCTATCAACCTTCTAAACCTTCAATCTTCCAACTTTTGTCAAAAAGCATCAAATCAACCTACGGACCTCCAAATCCAAATCTAGACTAACGCCTAAGTAAAAAATCATCATTTCGACCTAGCGGAATTATCAAAACTTCGATCCGAGGTTGTTTACTCAAAATACAAACCCTTATCAGCTCTTCAAACTTAAAGCTTCCGAATTAAGAATTATTCTTCCAAACCAACTCTGATCTTCCCGAAAATCTAATCCGACTGTACGTGCAAGTCATAATACATGAAGTGAAGCTACTCAAGGTCTCAAACCACTGAACGACATGCCAGAGCTCAAAATGACCATTCGGGGCATTATATTCTCCCCTACTTAAACATACGTTCGTCCTTGAACGTGCCAAGAACCATTCTAGAGTTGCCAAAAATCACTGTTTAGAACCTCGTGCACCTGCTCGTGCCACCACAACCCATATGAACACATTAGCTCAAGCCAAACTGAAGATCCTTCCTGCTATCTTCGCACACAAGCCTTAGAACAAAATTCTAACATCCGAAATTCTGTACGAGACCTAATTCTAACGTACAAGCACCATATCAATCTCAACACACTGTACCAAACATGACCATGCACCCATGCTTAACCTACACAATGTATCGCATAATTTGTATGCCCGTGATAACATCTTCCAATCGTAGAAACTGCAAATTCACTAACCCGATGCCCGTAGTATACCTCATAACATGTATAAGACCTGATCCGATCTTCGCGATACTTAAACAATGAAAGCGACATGTAGAAACTCATAACTACCTGCCAAATCAATAAATCATGGAGTCTCTCCGCTTGACAAGAACCATTACCTTGTTCTGAACTGAATAGTGATATTTTCTCTTTAATATACCTTACATAAATTTGATCTCACCGATTTAAGGTCCAATAACCTCATCTCACCCAGTACAAGTTGCCCCGGCAATAATGCACATCAAACACCGTCTAAAATCTCATATGACACCATCAATGCGCCAACAAGCTATAGCTTGAATATGACCCATAAGGAAGAACAAACTTTAACAATGAACTACCCAGCCCGCATAACGAATAAAACGGCCAAACAGATGTTATGAACCTATCTCAAAAATGAGAAACAAGGCACACAAAATAAGTATAAGGAACCGTACTCAACATCTCACAGTTGCGGCATGTAGCCCAATCTACACATGATATCGTTGCGGCGTGCAACCCGATCCAAACATCATACCTGTGGTGGCATGCCACCCGATCCACACATAACATTCTATAAGGAAATACCTACCGAGAGAGAATGCTCATACCCATGAAATGCCCGAATATCGATCACAAGCACGCTAAGATTATAAACACAACCCTAAGGAGATAGATAGCTCTGTGCGCTACAAAATGCCAAGCACAACTAAGGTACCATAACGACCTGCATCTTGAGAGCCATCTTGCTCATATAACTCCACAAGATACACAGGATCACAACCCACGTGGCATAATAGAGTATTACATAGAATAGTTGATGGCAGGAATAACATCCAACGCTCGAAGACTCCTTCATAAGCAATACTATGCTGAATGAACACATCCGACCTGATTTAGAGCATACATTCACTTTAGATCTACCAACGGACCGATCATCCCATACTGGGCCAAATAACCTTTCAAGGATCCATAATGACCCTATTCATGATAAATACGAGTAGTCGTCCAATCCAGAACAAACTCCCACAGTCCACAACCAAAGGAATAGAGCGCTTCTCAATCATAACCTCTCTCATTGGCGACAATACAAAAATCTCCATACCTAATTTTAATCTATAAAAATCAAATAACTAACATGTCACACTGATACGACCTTCCCGTGGGATGTATTCCCACAACCTTCTGCACCAGGCAGTAAAATCTGAATATCAATGGACATCGAGCATGCTATTTCTGTAGTCCTAGTCAAGCATTCGCATTCAATACCCAACACTTCTTCCACAAAATAGGAAATCCCTCGGCTACCCAAAAATAGTGAAAACATACTCGGAACATCTGAAATCCTCCCCCGCTCCTCCGAGCTCGTGACATTCTTATCAAAACCGAACCGCAACTTTGATCCTCAACATCGAATTTTCATATCGTTCACTACACAGATCATGCCGCTACGTGAGAGTACAAGAATTTCATCATAACCCCTGAACCACCAGTAGACTAAACACTTCATCGGCTAGAACCCTTTCACTACACCTATTTTAGAAGAAAAATTGCAACACGTAACCGAATTCCCATAATCATAGAAAATACAAACCTCAAGTCATGGTCTAAACCTCCATAACTCTTCCGGGATTCATTTACACAAAACAAGTCCATCAGAATCAATTACTTCCAAATCAATCAAATTACGGTGACTCTCAAGCCCGCATGTACAGCCACGAATCACTTGTATAGCTTAACACACCGAAGGAACAAATCATTTCTACAACTATGCTGATCCAAACCATTACAAATTGACCTAACTTCTTCCAATTTACTATTGACTTACCTTCAAAATAATAATAGCTCCCCTCAAACACATAACAGACCTCAAACAACACTCATCTTGAGATACCCAAATCACAAGACCACACCATCTCAATACCCACGATCCATCTTATACCATCCCCATGCACTCAATAGTATTTCCAACCGATAAACCCGTTCTAAAAGACCTTCCGCGAATCCAAGGTTGTTTCTCCTATTTATCCAATATTGCACCGCATAATGAGGATAACATAGAAATTCCTCAAGTATTCTTCATACTCTGCTATAAAATCCAGGTCCTATGCCACATAACGAACCTAAAATCCTTAGACACCGCGCTTAAATTCTTGAGCCCACTAGAACCACTATTGAGAGTCACCTACTTTGACATTTTCCCGAATATATAACCAAATTTTAGTGCGTTGTTAGCATATGAACACTCCCAAAGAAGCAACCGGATGAATTCATTTTCTTGTACGTCACACCCATAAGAAGCATACACTCTGAGTCATCCCAAAATTTACACATAAATCGATAAGGTGAAATGTAGCATGCATTCATCAAGTTCTTTACCTAAATTTCCCTTGATGTTTCTTTCCTTAGTCATAACTGATTCACCAATATACCGATAACTCGATACTGCCAAGGCACATAACCACATGACCTAATCGTAGAAGGTGGNATTTTCTTGTACGTCACACCCATAAGAAGCATACACTCTGAGTCATCCCAAAATTTACACATAAATCGATAAGGTGAAATGTAGCATGCATTCATCAAGTTCTTTACCTGAATTTCCCTTGATGTTTCTTTCCTTAGTCATAACTGATTCGCCAATATACCGATAACTCGATACTGCCAAGGCACATAACCACATGACCTAATCGTAGAAGGTG
>AWOL01S0001297.1:8875-30006 GCA_000715115.1 Nicotiana otophora
TATATTCCGGTTGGTGAGAGGCCATTAGCTGCAGATGTTCAGACTTTGGCTAATCAGTTCGTGAGGTTAGATGTTTCAGAACCAAGTCGGGTTCTAGCTTGCACAGTCACTCGGTCTTCTTTATATGAGCGCATCAGAGAGACGTAGTATGATGATCCTCATTTACTTGTCCTTAAGGATACGGTGCGGCACTGTGATGCCAAACAGGTTGGTGTGGGGGAAGATGGGGTTCTGCAAATGCAGGGTCGTATTTGTGTGCCTAATTGGATGGACTTCGTGAATTAATTCTTGAAGAAGCACACAGTTCCAGGTATTTTATTCATCCAGGTACCGCCANAAGGTACGCTAGACACCCCTTCTCAACCATGCATTGAGGCTTCAAAAATGATACCACCCTACTCGTAGAATGGCCAAGGTTCCCTCTCCAGTCTAATCTAGGCAACCCCAACATAGCTAAGGTCAAGTCTTTGTGTGATAATCTAAGATAGCATGACGGGGACAACCAATCCATACCAAGAATAACCTTGAAATCCACCATATCCAACTATAAGAGATCATCTACGGTATCAAAACCATTAACATTAACCACATAAGATCGATACACTTAATCTACTACAATAAAGTTCCCAACTGGTGTAGAAACAAAAACATGAATATAAAGAGAATCATGAGGCATACTCCAATGTAATGCAAAGTATGAAGAAATATAGGAATATGTAAAACCCTGATCAAACAACACCAGAGCATCTCTATGATAGAATGAGATAATACCTGTAATAACAACATCAGACGACTCTGCCTCAAGCCTACAAAGGAATGCATGACAATGGTGCTGAACCCCACAAGTCATTCCTCTACCTATAGAACGACCTCTACCTGATGACCTCCACCTCTAGCTAGCTGTCCTCTACCTCTAGCTGGCTGACCTCCACCACTAGCTCGCTAAGAAGGTGGCATAGCAACCAATGCCTGAATCATAACACGAGTATCGTATTGTGACATACTACTCTCTAACCTAGGACAAAACCTTGTGACATGCCTCAAAGGGCTCGGGTGAGTTTCGGATAGGCCACAGGATGTTTTGAACTTAGAAATTTTTGCTGGTATAACTGAACCTGTTGCAGGCCTCTGATCTCGCAATTTCAAGATCAGGCATCGCAAATGCAAACATAACAGGGTCCGAAATTGTGAGGGTTTCATCGCAATTGCGATCAGAAGCCTGGGCCAGCACTTCTCGCATTTGCGAGGTTACCTTCGCAATTGCGAAGGGAGTCTGGGAATGGTAGGTTCGCAAATGCAAACATTTACTCGCATTTGTGAGGTTCAGTGGTCGCAAATGCGATACTTTCCTCGCATTTGCGAAGGCGGCAGGATTGTGAAGGGCATCGCAATTGCGATTGTTCCTTCGCAATTGCGAGCTTCGCATTTGCGAAGCTCAGGTTGCATTTGCGACACCTGCATCTGAGTAAAAGGGTCTTAGACGAGATGTTTCATTGATTCTTCATATTTTCAAAACTCTAAACCTTAAGAGGCAATTTTCCAAAGACCAAATCTTCCCCAAATCATAGGTAAGTGATTCCTAACTCTTTTCTTTCAATCTTTTACATCTTATAACAAGATTTCAACCTAAAATCTAGAATTTTTATGGTGAAATTAGGATTGTTGGGTAGAACTTAGGAATTTCGAAATTTGAGGATTTAGAATTTTTGGAGGTCCGGGGTCGATTTTTCAACTTTTTGGAGGAAATATTTGGGAAGTTTAATTTATGCAATATAATTGATTTCTTAAGCAATATTTGATATTATTGAGTCATTTTGAATAGATAAGAGTGGTTTGGAGGTCAATTCCAAAGGAAAAGTTGTGATTGAGAATTAAGTGGCCTTCTGAGCGAGGTAAGTGTTGTGTCTAACTTTGGCTTGAGGGAATAGGTATTGTGTGAGTATTTGCTACGTGTTTTGTTGTTGAATACGATGTATAGTTGAGGTGATGAGCATTTATGCGTTGTGGTCAAGTCATAGCATGCGAGTGAAATTCCATTCTTGCAAATTTGTAGTCTTAAATCTTGTTATCCATGCTTATTGTTGTTGTTGAAATGTTGGGAGACTTGTATCCGGTTCCACCAAGGTTGATAAAATTATGAATGTTGATTCGAGGTTGAGATGTTAAATTGTGAAAGTAATCATTGATGAAATATTGATTTCTTTGTGAAACTTCTCTCTATCCATTGTTATTGATTCTGTGAATTATGAGGAAGAGTGTAAAGCACGAAGGGTGATGCCGTGCGTGATTTATTTATATAGTGAGGAAGAGTGTAAAGCATGAAGAGTGATGTCGTGCATGCATTATTCATATTGTGAGGAAGTGTGTAAAGCACGAAGGGTGATACCGTGTATATTATGAGAGGTTTAAAGCAAGAAGGGTGATGTCATGTATATTATGAGAGGTTTGAAGTACGAAGGGTAATGCCGTGCATATTATAAGAGGTTTAATGCACGAAGGGTGATGTCGTGTCGTTCTATTTATTTATTTGGTGAGGTTGAGCGTAAAAACACGAAGGTAGATCTGTCACGGGGTGCTGCACTCTGCACTTTCTGCACTCTGCACTTTCTGTGCAGACTTTGATACCGATTCGGGTTGATCGAGATGTCCACTGTCCGGAGACTCAAGGTAGATCTGTCGGCGTTCACAGACCTTGAAGTCCCCGCCTATCTTTTCTATTCTATTGTTTCTTTCATTCAGACAGTTGTATTTCCTTTAGATTATTACTTGTAGTAAATTCTAGAATGCTCGTGAATTGTGACTCCAGATCCGGGTGGTAGTAATTAATATTATTTTATAATATTCCGCACTTATTATATTTCATCTTAGTTAATTATTGTTAATTACTGAATGGAAATAAGGAATTGGTTAATAATTCTCTAACGTTGGCTTGCCTAGCAAGTGAAATGTTAAGCGCCATCACGGTCCCCTCGGTGGAAAATTTCGTGTCGTGACAGGTGTCCCCCCCTTTGTCTCCTTATTTTATATTCTTTTATTTTCCTTTTTTTTCTTCCGTGTTTTATTCGATTTTGCTTCAAATCTGTTCATCTTCACCTCACTTTATTTCTATATAGTTAAAAAATAATATTATGCATAAAGTAATATAATTAATACTCAAATAATGTATAAAGGTATTAGAATGTGAGGCAACAATAGTTATATATATGCATTTTTGGCCGAACATCACGACCCGACCGATTTTTTTATGTGATTGCGCCGTGTTTCCCCTTTTAATGTTTCACATATGTGTGTTTATGGTTTTATGACTTACAGGGTTGATTGGGTTCGCTCCGGGAAGATTTCAGATTAAATTAGACCCTTTGGTTCTTGACTTTAAAGCTTAAGTTAGAAATGTTGACCAAACTTTGAGTTTTGTGGAAGAAAAGCCCGGAACAGTGTTTTGATAGCTCCGATAGCTTCGTATCATGATTTTGGACTTAAGCCTATGTCCGAAATTGAATTTAGAAGTCCATAGGTCAATTTGTGTTGATTTACCGAAAATTGGCAATTTAAAGTTAGAAGTTTGACTGTAGGTTGACTTTTGGCTATCAGGTTCGGAATGTAAATTTTGGGACTTGGAATAAGTCCATTATGTTATTTAGAACTTGTATGAAAAATTTAGTATCATTTGGAATTGAATTGATAGGATTCGGATACTTAGTTGCAATTCTAGAAGTTCTTGAAATTTCCCTTGAAATTCATGCGTTTTGGTGTCTTATTCATAGTTCTAAATGTTATTTTTGTATTTTGTTCGTGCAAGCGAGTTTGTATGATATTTTTAGACTTGTGTGGATGTTTGGTTTGGAGCCCCGAGGGCTCGGATAAGTTTCAAACATGTTTCAGAATATTTTGGACTGAAAATAGGAATCTGGTGTGCTGATGCCTCTAGTGTCGCATTTGCAAACACCAAGTTTACAATTGCGACCTTAGCAGGGAGGTCTCAGGTGTCGCAATTGCGATACCTGGGTGCAATTGCAAAGTAGTTCAGGAAAGTGGGTAGTTCGTATTTGTGACAAAAGTGTCGCTTTTGCGAGGGAGAGAGGCTTCGCAAATGCGAAGCCAATGTCGCATTTGCGACCTCCTCTTAGGCTGTCAGTGGCCGCATTTGCGAGGATTTCTTCGCAATTGCGACAACTACAACTGAACGAAAGGGCTGAGACTTGGGGATTGTTCAACATATTCTATCATTTTAGAACCCCTAGACTCGGTAGGAGGGGATTTGGAGAGGGAATTTTCATCTACAAATATTGGGTAAGTGATTATAATCAAGTTCCAACAATATTTCATGATTATATCTTAGATTTAACATCAAATTTGTGTGAATCAAAAAGGGAATATTGGGAAATAAAAATGATTGATTACAAATATTTAGGATCGATTTTTCTTTTCTCTATTTGTCAAGTTTTTGAAAAATGAGAAATTGAGTTTTGAGAGTCAATTTGGACTCAGATTTTGAAACTAATCAATATATGAGCTCGTGGGGTTATGGGTAGTCAGAATCTACCCTTGGACCCGGATTTTGATTGAGCGGGTCCCGAGTTGACTTTTGTTGATGTTTTTGGAAAAGTGTAAAGATCATAGCTTTATCTATTATAATTGCTTTTCTTGCATTATTTGACGATATTAAGTCAAATTTGGTTAGATTTGATCCATGTGGAGGCGAATGTTATTTGAAAAGCTATTTTCAAGGGTTAAGTTGGCCTAGTTGAGGTAAATGTCTTGCCTATCTTTGTATGGGGGAACTACCCCTTAGGAATTGGGATTGAATGTGCTAATTGTGTTATGTGAAAGTCGTGTACGCAAGGTGACAAGTGGGTACACGGGTTATATGTGGTATTTGACTGGTTTAGGTTATTTAGAATCTTTCTATGCCTTTAATAGAATTGTCATATCATGTTTTAATTTTCATTGTTAATCTACTTTTACATGTGTTAGTCTATCCTTACATGCCTTGTTTGGCTTGTTTAATACTTGTTCTACCTTTTACTATTATTTTGCTTTTATATTCCTTGTTGAATTTATTGCCTTCCTTATTGCCTTGTTACATCCTTAATTGTTGAATTACTTGAAATTGAAGTTGTTATTTCGTGAAATATCTTCTTGTTGAGTTATTGGTGTTGAAGTTGTGGAAGCCATTATCAAATAGAGGCGAAGTTGTTAATTGTTGAGATATCTTCCTTGTTGAACAATTTACATTCTTTGTTATTGTTGATATTCTTGTACACATTATGGTTGAGCTATAGGCTATTGTTGTGAAAATATTGATATTGTTGATGTTTGGCAAGTTGTGGCATACAGGTACTAGTGGTGCGAGTTGTTATTGTATTGTGATATTGACACGCATGAGACGATATAAGAACGTTGGTTAATGTGCATGCAATGGCGTAAGGTAGGATTTATGTGTGTGTTGCTAGTAAGGGAATTATTTGAAGCCACGCGGCATCATAAGGTAGGCTAAAATCTGTGTAGCTATTTCGGAAAAAATATTTTCAAAACTATTTAAATGTAAGGCTCACGCGGCAGTATAAGGAAAGATTGTGATTGAAATTGACAAATGTGAATACGAGGCGGTACCTCGGTTGTGATTCCTATTGTACACGAGGCGGTACCTCAGTTGTGATTCTTGTTGTGCATCTCATGTTAAAAGAGTTATTGGTTGAACTGTTCTTATTGCTTTTATTCTTCCTTGTTTTATCAGTTTGTTCCGTATTTGACTAATTATGATTCTCATTCATTGCTTTCTTATCATTGTCTTTATGCTTACGATTCTGTCATTACTTTACATTATTAGACTGCTTCATTATTATTCATCTCTCCATTTTCCATTACATCCATTTATTATATTTCTATTCCATTTATCTTTCCCTACTTGGTGTCTTGACCTGGCCTCTTCACTACTCTACCGATGTTAGACTTGATACTTACTGGGTACCATTGTGGTGTACTCATACTACGCTTCTGCACATCATTTTGTGCAGATCCAGGTATGTTTGTCAGTGCTGGATGTTAGTGATTGATTGTAGCTATTTTTTGGAGACTTCAAGGTATACATGCTCGGCATCCGAAGGCCTCAGAGTCACCTTCCATTATCTTTTCATTCAGTTGTATTTCTTATTTAGACAGTGTTAACATTCTAGATTATTCTGTAGAGCTTATGACTCCGTTCCACCGGTTTTGGGAGAAGTGTGGTTGAGATCCTATTTTGGAAAGTTATATGAGCTTAGGCTTGCCTTGTCTTATAGACTAGTTGCATCACGACATCCTAATGTGGGAAATTGGGGTCGTTACATTCACTCCTTATTAAAGTAAAACTTTGCATGTTTCTCTAGGAGCTTGCACATGGGGTTCCGTCACAACCCAAAAATCCCATCAAGTCGCGGTTGCATCTAACTCACTGCTAGATAAGACAAATAAGATATAACACATTGAGAACTGAAGGTCATCAAGTAAATAACATAATAAGAATGTGAAAATCTATACAACTATCCCAAGAACTGGTAATACAAGTCATGATCTACTATGATTTAGATTTACAATGATGGTACGAAGAAAATACATATGTTTGAATATACATAAACAAAAGTAAAAACTCTAAACTACCATGAACAAAATGGTATCTTGCAACTGGAATGTTGGTACGTCTTCAAAGCTAGACTTCGTCTTCTACAACAACTCAGCTCTAAAATCTGCACGCAAGGTGCAGAATTATAGTATGAGAATAACCGACCTCTTGTACTGAGCAAGTATCAAGATGAACCTCAACGAAGTAGTGGCGAGGTTTAGTCAAAAGATGCTCACTTTGTATGACTTTTGCAGCTCATAAGCATGTACTACAACAGAGATATAACCAAGAAATAACCAAAGAAAATAGAAGATATCAATAATAAAGGTGTACAATCAAAGAAGAGGTAATAAGCATGCTTTTCTAATTAAACAAGTCAAAGCAGATAAAATAGCACCAATTCTACATACAAAAGAGATATGCACCAAGTATCATTTACTCGGATAATTTTACATGAATGTAAAGTGTCTATACATGACAAATATCCAATTCCATATCAATTTCCAAATGGAATTTATATGAAAAGGTTTAGAAGAGTCCGACATGTCAATGTATGACAATGACTCTTTCTTTAAATCAAGGCACAATATATAAGTTGCCACCTAAACTATAGACCAAATCCCTGTAACACACTTTCTGACGATAAAAGTCATCTTACACACTCAACTTTTCAGAAGTGTGTCTAATACATACTAATTTTGACCATGTATGTTGCACGCAAAAAGAGTGCGTGAAGAGGTGAAGAATGAGAATCTACAGCTTTATTTGAACGGTATAGATTTGACTATATTGATCCAATGGACTAAATAATTATTTTCTCTTTATACTTTTCTATCTTTTACCATTACACACAAAATACAAAAAGAAAAAGACAAAATAACTTACACACTAATACCTTTGTTCCCAACCCCACTTCCGGAAAACTAGACTAACCGGAAGGCTTGAGCAAGAGATTGACTCCTATGCGCCTTGGTCTTTCAGATTTTCACCCCGTGCTTTCAGTGCCATGGATTTGCAGTGAGACCCTCTTCTATTGCGTCTTTTGCTGGCCGAAAATGGAGTTTCGCTTGAAACTCTAGTTGGTGAAAAGTTTTGGGTATGTCACAAAAAATAAATTTGATGAGTATTTTTTTGTGGGTTCTATCTGCCATAGTTGCTGAGCTTTAGAGGAGGAATCATTGCTAGTAGCTTCTTTAGCCCAAATACCACCGCCATTGGAAGACCCATCACGAAGTACCAAACCAAAATCTCTTTGTCCATTTTCAGCCATTTTTCTGATATTATTTTAATAGTAGAAGAAAAGAGAAGGGGACGTGTGGGGGTGGGGAAGAAAAGGGACAGATAGGTCGGGTTAAGTTAAAAAACAAGTGGGTCGGGTTTAATAATTGTAAATGGGTAAAGTCAAACGTGTGCATTACACGAATAGATCTTTTACTTGTCCTAATCAAAAAAGATGTGTATTTGACAAACGTTTGAAAGGTTGAGTTTGTAAGATGATGTTCGTCGTCAGAAAGTATGTAATAGGGATTTGGTTTATAGCTCAGGTGGCAACTTATGTATTTTTCCTTAAATCAATCTGAAACCCTCCAAGTGTCCAACAACTCTATAACAAGTCTCATGCATATGTAAACTTCATCAACTAGCATATGTAGAATATATGCATGAATAAAGCATGCAAATGCATGAATATGCATAAAGCATTCACTTAATTAAATGGTCAAAGCTTTCACCTTTATGCTCAATAAATCATGACATTGGATCCCACATCACAATCAATTAGTAACATATCACTTTCTCACAACCTGCGTGTATGCCATCAAGATATTAACATGGAGGGCGACCCAAGGGGATGGATCCATATCCAACACGCTAATGAAACGTGACCATTACGTCCAATGCACGACAAAGACCTAGTGCCATAACAATATCAATATTATAATAACTGCACGGCATAAACCTCGTGCACTGCGCACCAGAAACCTCGTGCCATAATCATCTCAACTGCACGAACAAATCACATTCCATAACATCAATCCATACAAGGGAACCATATGCAGAATGTATGCATATGAGTAGGAGATGATCCCTATGCATAATATATGCATGTATGTAACGTGTGATTATAGCTTCCACATGTAATTTATTCTCCAAATTATGATTATGTCTAATTAAGTATCAAAAGCCTAAATATAATCTCTAACATGAATAAAAGAACTCAAGTAGTCACACAACAATTTTGAGGCATATCACAAGGATACCAAGTACGAATGTGTGTTAATAATATAATATATGACTACGATCAAATCACTTATATCAATAAATCTCAAGAATAACCCATCGGGCTCAAATAAGATATCATAAGTGAAAGCATGATCTCTAGCATGAATAACTGTGCCACGTAGTCATAAGAATCAAATAAAGCATAATTCAAGAAGAAGTCGCACCCAATCAAGGCATAAAGAACCTAGAATCTACCCAAAACATGAAATAACCTCGGTATTTGCATATACACTCACCACATAGCACGTACCAAACAATTTCATTTTTAGAAAAATATTTACTCAAGTCGAGGCAAGCAAGATACTTACCTTATCGAGGCTAGTCTAACCCCAAATCACGTCTTTTCCTTGTTCTTGAGCTTTAATATTTCAAATCTAGCCAAATATCTATTACGACACAAATCCCGCCATACGGGTCGTGACGACCCCTAAACTCTAAGACTAGATAAGCCTATCATTTATTAATATTAAATCAACAAATCATGATATAATAAGACATAAATTAATATTATAGCAGAAATGGAGTTAATAAATTTAAAGTAGCAATACTCACTATCTCCCCAGAACTAAATAGTCATGAGATCTAACTGAATACATACGAAATATCCAAATAGATATAATATTGTTCGAATGTAAAATTAATAATATCCATATAAAATATGAGACTCCAAGGGACTGCGATAGCATGAATATCTATCTTGAATCCTCGCGAACAAGCAAGCTCTCACTCTCGAGGCCTGCTGCCACCAATATATAAATCTGCACAAAAATGTGCAGAAGTATAGTATGAGTACACAACGGTCGGTATCCAGTAAGTATCAAAGACTAACCTCGGTGAAGTAGTGATGAGGTTCAACTTATGTGATACTCACTAGTCCATAACCTATGCTATATATCAATAACTGGAAACAAAATATATAAGGCAAAACAATATCAACCATCTCGTAGAACATGTGATGACAACTTAATGTAGAAAAACATATTTTATACAACAACTCATCAAAAGAAGTGGGGCACGTGATGGCATGTCAAATTCAACTAACAACTCATTAAAAATATAAGACGAAAACCTTTAATAAATACATATGCGATCAAAATACCAACCCCGTTACAACACATAAACAACAACAAGAAGAGACCCCCAAATCATCACATAACACCATCCATAATGCCACCCTTATTTCGCCGCTTGTGCACATAACAATGAAATGCCTCCCTTATTTACCCAGATGCGCATATCACCACCCTTATTTTTCCACATGGGCAAACCGAGAAAATGCCACCCTTATTTCGCTCCATGCACATAACAATAGACACAATCGCATGGCAAAGATCGCATGCTGACACCCCCAATCAAGGCGTTGGCCCCCACATTTGCCTTCCCCAGATGATAAAGAATGGTAATATCATAGTATTCCAATAGCTCCAACCATCTCCATTGCCTCAAATTCAAATCCTTCTGCTTGAATAGGTGTTGAAGACTTCGGTGATCTGTGTACACTTCACAAGACACACCATAAAGATAATGCCTCCAAATCTTGAGTGCATGTACAATAACTGCTAACTCCAAATCATGTACTAAGTAGTTATTTTCATGGGGCTTCAACTAAAGCGAAGCATAGGCAATAACCCTACCATCCTGCATCAACACAAACCCAATGCTAACCCGTGAAGCATCACAGTAAATTGTATATGAACCCGATGCTGAAGGCAAAACCAAAACTGGAGTTGTAGTCAAGGCAGTCTTGTGCTTCTGAAAGCTCTCCTCACACTCGTCAGACCGCCTGAATGTGGCACCGTTCTGAGTCAACTTAGTTAATAGGGATGCCATATATGAAAACCCCTCCACAAAGTGGTAATAATACCCATCCAACCCAAGGAATCTCCCGATCTCAGTAGTGGTAGATGGTGTGGAGGAACTCTGATTTGCCTCAATCTTCTTTGGATCTACCTTAATCCCCTCACTAGACACCCCGTGACCAAGAATCCCATTGAGTCAAACCAAAACTCACACTTGGAGAACATAGAATATAGCTTCTTCTCCCTCAATGTATGGAGCACGATCCTCAAATATTGCTCATGCTCCTCCCTGCTGCAAGAGTACACCAATATATCTTCAATAAAAACAATGGCGAAAGAATCCAGATAAGGCTGAAACACGTTGTTCATTAAGTGCATGAAGGATACGGGGCATTGGTCAGCCCAAAGGACATCACCAAGAACTCATAATGTCCATACCAGGTCCTGAAAATTGTCTTAGGAATATCTGAAGCACCGATCTTCAACTGATAGTACCCCGATCTCAAATCAATCTTCAAGAATACCCTAGCACCCTGAAGCTGATCAAATAAATCATCAATATGATGCAGTGGATAATTGTTCTTGATAGTAACCTTATTTAATTGGTTGTAGTCAATGCACATCCTCATGGAACCGTCTTTCTTCTTTCCAAATAGAACCGAAGCACCCCAAGGTGACATACTTAGCCTGATGAAACCTTTATCATGGAATTCTTGCAACTGTTCTTTTTATTCCTTCAACTCAGCTAGATCCATGCAGTACGATGGAATAGATATAGGCTGAGTTCTTGATGCCAAATCAATACCAAAATCAATATCTCTGTCGGGTGGCATGCCTGGTAGGTGTGCAGGAAAACAATATAAAAACATCCTCACCACGGGTACTGAATCAACCATGGGTGTATGTGCATTCATATCTCTAACAAAAGCTAAGTACGCCAAGAACCCTTTCTCAACCATCCGTTGTGCCTTCAGAAAACAAACCACCCTACTAGGAACATGACCAAAAGAACCCTCCATTTAAACCTCGGCAACCCCGATATAGTCAATGTCATGGTCTTAGAGTGACAATCAAGAATAGTGTGATATGGAGATAACCAATCCATACCCAAGATCATATAAAAATCCAACATATTAAGTAACAGAAGCTCAACCCTAGTCTCGTAGCCCCCACTAATGACCAAACAAGAGAAATAGATATGGTCCACTATACTAGAATTCCCAATGAGTGTAGACACATAAATAGGAGTATCCAAAGAATCACGAGACATATCCAAATATGAAGCAAAGTAGGATGACACATGTGAATAAGTAGAACCCGGATCAAATAAAACTGATGCATCTCTATGACAGACCGGAATAATACAACCTCAGTCCTACCAAAGAAAGCATAACAACGAGTCTGGCCTCCCCCTCTAGTACGTCATCTACCTGCATGTCATCCACCTTTAGCTGGCTGTGCATGTGATGTGGCAACTGGACCCTAGCTTGAGTACCCTGCTGAGGCCACCCCTCCGAAGTCTAGGACAATCTCACATAATATGCCTAGTATCACCACACTCAAGACAACCCTCTGCGAGCGTGGATGCTGGTACTAAGTCTGCACCGGACGACTGGAATAACCGTTGTAGGAACCTCGTGCAGAAGGTGCACTAGAAGATGGTTGTTGGGTATGAATGCTCTAGGTCCCAGGCTAGCTGGAGCGCTATGGGTAACCTGAAGTGCAGACTGAAGTGGTCGACTGATATGACCTCTTCCATGACGGACCTTGCACCCAGAGTAGGAGCCACAAAATCCTCCAAAACCATGAGGCTTCTTAGCCTCCCTATCCTTCCTCTCCTGACCACGGATACACTCCAACCTCCTAGCAATCTCCATAACTTGATGGAATGGAGCCTTAGTCTCCAACTCCCGTGCAATCCCAAATCTGAGGCTATAGACAAGTTCCTCAATGAACCTACAGAATCTCTCTCTATCCATGGAAACCAAGGAAGGTGCATGATGAGATAACTTAGTAAGTCTCATAGGATACTCGGACAAAGTCATAATCCCCTAGTGCAACTACTCAAACTTGATGCGCAACTCGTCCCTACGGGTCTGTGGAATAAAATCTCTCAAGAAACGATCGGAGAACTGGGACCATGTAGGTGGTACTGTGCTAGCTAATTTGCTTGCCTCAGAGGTCTTCCACCATCTATATGCCGACCCCGTCAGCTGAAAAAGTAGTAAGGTCGACCCCGCTCGAATCCACCAAACCCATGGTAAGTAGAATGCAATGACACTAATCCATAAAGCTTTGTGCATCCTCAGAAGCACCTCCACTGAACTAGGGAGGACAAAACTTCTGAAACCTCTCCAAGCCCCTTTTACCCCTCTACTGACACAACTGCCCTACCTCGGGCTGAACTGCAACTACGGAATACACCAGCACAATACCCGGTGTCTTATAAGCATGAGCTGACTGCTCTGATGTGCAAGTGATGGGAGTTTGAGCTACTCCCCCAGCATGTGATGTAGTTCGTGCAATTAGAATTAACCCTGCCTGGGACAAACTCCCAAACATACTCATAAAGTGTGCCAAGGTCTGCCGGAGCCACGGTATAGCAATAGGCTGCCCAGGTGGAAGCTCAACATGCTCAGGCTCCTGATCTGCCACCAGAGCCATTGGAGGATCCACATCTGTTGCTCCAGAAGGTGCCTAAGCTGCAACACGTGCCCCTCCTCGGACTCTACATCGGCCCCAGCCTCTCGTAGTTCTAGCAAGGGGCGCTGGTGTCTAGTCAACTGATTTGGTAGCGCGTCTCTTCGCAATCTGTGAGGGAATAGTAGAGTAAGGGTTCAAACTTTAGAATAAACAAATATGCACGATAAGAAATGAAAGAAATTGAAGTTTCCTAATAGTTTGGTAGCCTCTCGAATAAAAGTAAAGATATATTTGTAGTGATACACAAGACTCTGTTAAACTTGCTCATGACTCGTAGAACCTATGAACCTAGAGTTGTGATACCAACTTGTCATGACCCAAATCCCCCATAGGGGTCGTGACGACACCGAATTTGTAAGATTAGGTAAGCCTATCAATTAACAACATTAAATCAATTATTCATGATATAATAAGGCAAAAATTAATATAAAAGCAAAAATAGAGTTAATAAAATTCGAAGTGGCAATACTCAACATCTCTCTAGAACAAAGTAGTACGGAGTCATGAGCTCTAACTGAGTACATACGAGAATATCCAAATAGATACAATACCGTTAAAATGTAAAATTAATAGTATATATATATATATATATATATATATATATATATATATATAAAAGATGAGACTCCAAGGGACTGCGATATCATACATCTCTTCCTGGAATCCTCGCGAACAAGAAAGCTCTTACCCTCGGGGTCCGCTTCCACCAATACTTGAATCTTCACAAAAATATACAGAAATGTAGTATATGCACCCCACTGTCAATACCTAGTAAGTATCAAGACTAACCTCAGTGAAGTAGTAACGAGGTTTAAGTCATGTGATACTCACTAGTCAATAGCCTGTGCAACATATAAATAAATGGCAACAGAATATATAAGAGAAGACAATATCAACTATTTCGTAGAGCATGAGATGACAAATCAATGTAGAAACACTCATTTTGGTTAACAAATCATCAAAAGAAGTGGGCCATGTGATGGCATGTAAAATTTCAACTAACAACTCATTAAAAATACAAGACGGAAATCGTTAAGAAACACGTATGCGATCAACATATAAACCCTATTTTAACACATAAACAACATCAAGAAGACACCCCTGAACCATCACATAACATCATCAACAATGCCACCCTTATTTCGCCGCATGTGCACATAACAATAAAATGCCTCCCTTATTTCTCCACATGCACATATCTCCACCCTTATCTCGCATTGTGGGCAACCCGAGAAAATGCCACCCTTGTTTCGCCCCATGCACAAAATAGTAGACATATTCGTACGGAAATGACCTCGTGCTGACACCCCCAATCAATCCGGTCTATATTTTCACATGTGCCACAATATCACAACACAATAATATAAACTTTTCATCAAGATATAAACTCTCAACTTATCAACAAAGTGCACAAGGCCATGACAATAATATAAAGCTGCGGAGGGGTGTTGAACAAATAAAGCATGACAATGGCTAAGTCAAATGTAGCGATCATGATCATGTAGTCACAAAGTGGTTTAAGCATGTTTCATATAAAGTACAATATCAAATTAAGGCATATTAATAGCCTACGGTCTAATCTGGTAATAAGACACACATAGCACCCGTGTACACGCTCGTCACCTCGTTTACACATAATTTTTCACATAACAGAAATAGGCAATTAAGGGAAAATCCTAAGGGGTTAGGCAAGATACTCACCTCAAACAAGCCAATTCAATACTCCAAAAATGTCTTTCCTTTAACATTTACCTCCGTCCGGCTCACATCTAGCCAAAAGGGACTCAATAATATCAAACAATTCTAAAGGAATCAATTCCAAACAATAAAGCCCCAATCTTTACTCAATTCACAAAAAAGTTAACAAAAGTCAACCCCCGGCTTGCAAGGTCAAAACCCGAGTCGAGGGGTAGATCTCAAATAACCCTAACCCCATGAGTCAAAATCGAGTCCAAATTGATTTTCAAATCCCCAATTTTCATTTTTCAAAACATTGTCAAAATTCCAAAAATTCCTTTCGATTTCCATGATTTTGGTGTAAAATCCATAAGAAATCTAGATAAACTATCAAAATTAAGTGAAAACCAGTTACCCGATTGATATGTGTGAAAATCTCCTTCCCAAATCGCCTCCCACCATGTCTAGGGCTCAAAATGTGATAAAATAAAACTAAGTCCCGAAATAACCAGCTATAAACGAGTTGTAGATGTCGCATTTGTAGCCAGGTTCGCAAATGCTACCTCTGTAAATGTAATCTAGGGAACGTAAAATCAAACCCAGTCAGCCCTAGGGATTTCACAAATGCTACTAAATACTTTGCAAATGCGAAGTCCCTGCTGCCCAATACAAAGTTGCAAATGCGAAGCCCAGCTGCCCAATCTAATGCGCAATTGCGACCCAATTCCTTGCAATTGCAAGGTAACCCTAGGAAATGTCACGCCCCAACCTCGGGAAGCACGACCGGCGCTCAACCGAGTGAACCCGGCCGAGCAAGCATGTTAGATACTTTCTACCCAATTCACCCATGATCAAGAAAAGACGTGGTTTCATTAATTATACTGTAGGAAGCTAATTCATACAATCCTAAATTGTTTCATTAGTCATGGCGCCTTTAAGTCTCAAAATACACATTTCTTATAGTTCAAGTGGAACAAGTGATCAAACACAACATAACTTGTTTAACATTCCCAACACCCTTATACAACCCACATAGTGTCTACGGAGCCTCTAACGATACAAAAGAGAGTAAAGATGGTGCCAGCAACAAGGCCCCGGCTATACCTCAAAAGTGATCACAATATAAACAAAGGTATAATACATGACCCCGGAATGAAATGGGGCTCACCGAGTCCGCTGAGAAGAGGATACAACACTATCTGTGATCAACACTGTCTGCTATGTAACCACCGGCATCCATTTAAAGATGCAGTGCCCCCGGCAAAAGGCACGTTAGTACCGTCGAATAGCACTAGTATGTATAGCTAAACACCATCTCAATAGAATGAATAATAATACAAGAGCTTCAAATAATATTAACACATCAACTTAAAGATCACATATGTTTTCAAGTCAATTTCCATGTTGTTAGGTTGGGTGATCTTGGTGCCGATATTCCACAATTCACAATGCCTTCATATTCTTACACAGAGTCTGATCTCGACCCGATCGGCTAGGGCGTCTCATTTGAGACATCAACCATAACCATAATTTCATCATAATTTCTAGCACAGTGCCACCATGTGTGCGGCATAGCATCCGATCACGGCCCGATCGTCTAGGCCGTCTCACCCAAGATGTTACCATTTTCAGTGAATCATCTCACATCATACTTCTTTCACATCTTTTCTATTCATTGGCACTAGTGATCATGATTACAAAGTCATTCTTGGCACTTGGCCGTATTTCATAATTCTAGACCCCTTTTCCACATTCAAATATCATTATCATTATCAATAACAATAAGGCTTCCCATTCAAGAAATTAAATTCACATATAAGCAATTTGGGAATCTTAGGCACATAGAGGCTTGTTTTATAATTTGGCATAACAACCTTTATTCGATCTTGACATGAAGTCTTAATATTTATAGCACATAAGTCTTAACATTTCTAACACATATTCCACATTTTGAACACATCCTCAAATGTCAAGATAACATGATGAAGCATTTAGAATAAATATCGAACATACATCCTTCAACACAAACACATCAGGAATAGCCAATTCTATAATGATCAATTTGGTACTTACATCAATTTCATGAACATCATGGGATTCGATTCTAAGAAGAAGGGGGTTTAGCCAACATACCTCAATTGAGATTCTTAAAATTCTAAGATGTTCTGGAATATTAGCAACTTCAATCTATTTTAGTAATATAACAAAATTGAACCAAAATTAGGAAGATGAACATGGTTTTAGCTTATTTGAGCATATTATCAAACACTAGGTATGCATCAATGTTTTAAGTCCTTTTTGTGGAAGATTACATCATTCCCCAACCCATTCTCTATCATTGTTAGCTCACAATCTTCCCACATACTTCAAGGATACATGCATGCAAGGTAAGCACTCCCATCCCCATGAACTACCTTACTAATGGCCCATTCTAGTCACATTGTTAAATTAAGAGTTTGGGTGATAGAATCTTACCTCTTAGGAAGAAGACCTAGGTGCCTCTCTTGATAATCTTCAAGGTTTTAAGTGAGAATTGAAGAGAAATTTAATGAATATCACTTCTCCCTATAGGACCCTCTCTCTCACTCTAAAAACATCAGAAAATAAGCTCAAAATGGTCCAAGGTAGGTGTTTTAACGGAATAGGATTTTGTTGAAAACCCCCAAAAATGAAGCTCCGGAACAGGTTCTGCGGTCGCATATGCGACCGCATAATGGTTATGCGGTCCGCGAAATTTGGGTGCCACAACCGGGAAGAAACTATCCTGGTCTGCGGTAATTATGCGACTCGCAGACCTATTTTGCGGTCGCATAATGCACCGCAGAACGGTTCTATGGTCGCATAGTGCACCGCAGAACCTCCCTCTGAAAAATCCCAAAGCGGGATATGCGACAAGAGTACGTCCCACGAAATGGTTATGCGGTCGCATAATGGCCGCAAAATTGACATCAAAAATGCCTCAGAAAATTGCCCCACTCTGCGACCAGTCTGCAGTCCGCAGAGTGATTCTGTGGCCGCAGAATGTGCCGCAGAAATGCCTTCTTCTGCCCAACAATTTCCTTCTACGCCTGCTTTGGCGTCACAGAAAACTGAGTTTTTAGGAAAAGGTTTACGTGGCCTTACATCCTCCCCCACTTAAAATCATTCGTCCTCGAATAAGGATCAGGGTCCACTATAAGCACCTTATGCAACTCAGCTTTTCATACCCCACACCAGCAGCCACTTAAAATCATTCATCGTCAGAGTTTCCTTTGTAACTAGGCCTATCCACCTGTCAGAGAGCCCTAGAATCGCATTCTAAAAACATGTACACAATCCAACGATGTAATATAATTCATAACAATACCAATCGTGGCCTCCTGTAAACAGCATATAATCAAAAGGAACACCTTTCCATTAACTGAACAAGTGATACAAAATTCATAGGCGACAAGTTCATAAAAAGGATTACGCAGCTATTCAAACAAGTAAGGATACTTCTTCCTCATCTCTTCCTCGGCCTCCCAAGTGGCCTCTTCAACCTGTTGTTTCGCCATAGCACTTTCACAGAGGCAATTTCTTTATTTATCAACTTTCAGACTTGCCTATCAAGAATGGAAACTGGAATTTCTTTATATGACAATTGTTCATTAACCTCAATGGTCTCAACCGGCACAATGGCTAACGGATCCCCAACTACCTTCTTCAACTTATACACATGGAATACCGGGTGGACTAATGACATTTCGGGTGGTAGCTCAAGCTTGTATGCCACCTGGCCAATTCTCTGAATGATTTCTTACAACCCGATATACCTCTGACTCAATTTTCCTTTCGTTCCGAACAGCATTATACCCTTCATGGGGGAAACCTTCAGAAATACCCAATCATCTTCTTTGAACTCTAAATCCTTGCGACGAACATCCGAATAGGATTTTTGATGACTCTGGACAGTTTTCAACCAATCCTTAATGATTTTAATTTTTCCATAGCCTGATGCACGAGGTCTGGCCCTATCAACTCAACTTCCCCAATTTCGAACCACCCAATGGGAGATCTACATCTCCTACCATATAATACCTCAAATGGTGCCATCTGAATACTTGCATGAAAGCTGTTGTTATAAGAAAATTCTATGAGTGGAAAATGATCATCCCAGCTACCCTAGAAGTTAAGAGCACAAGCATGCAACATTTCCCTAAGCGTCTGAATAGTCCGCTCTGCTTGCCCGTCGGTCTGTGGATGGAAAGTTGTACTAAGATTCACTTGAGTACCCAAACCTTGCTGACATTTCTTCCACAATTTTGCCGTGAACTGAGCCCCTCGATCGGAAATGATAGAAACTGGAGTGCCACCATAGCCTGACTATTTTCTTGATATACAACTGAGCATACTGTTCCGCTGTGTCGGTAGATTTAACAGGAAAGAAGTGTGCTGATTTTGTGAGTCGATCCACGATCATCCAAATTGAGTCAAACTTGTGCAGAGTGCACGGCAATCCAACCACAAAATCTATATTAATCATCTCCCATTTCCACATTGGAATTTCTATGTTCTGTGCCAACCCCCCAGGCCGTTGATGTTCGGCCTTCACTTGCTGACAATTCGGACACCTTGCCACAAAGTCCGCCACATTCCTTTTCATGTCATTCCATCAATAGATTTCCTTGAGTTCGTGATACATCTTTGTAGAACCTGGATTTACGGAATACCCAGAAGCGTGAGCCTTGGTCATGATTCTTTCCCGGAGACCATTTACATTCGGAACACATAGTCACCCTTGGTACCTTAGTGTACCATCATCCATGCCAAGAGAAAAAGCTATAGTCTTATGTTTATGAATCCCCTCCTTCAATTGCACCAAAAATGGATCGTTGTATTGCTTCTCTTTGACTTCTGCAACAAGCGACGATTCAGCCCTGTTTTGTACAATTACTCCTCCTTCATTAGAGTCTGCAAAACGAACTCCCAAACTAGCCAATCGACGAACTTCCTTGGCCAATGGCCTTTGATATGCCTCCAAGTGAGCTAAACGACCCATAGATTTCCAGCTAAGAGCATCCGCCACAACATTGGCTTTCCCCGGGTGATATAGGATATCGATGTCGTAATCCTTGAGCAACTCAAGCCATTTTCTCTGCCTCAGATTCAGCTCCTTTTGTTTGAAAATATATTGAAGGCTCTTGTGGTCCGTGAATACATCCACATGGACCCCATACAAATAATGACGCCAAAGTTTCAATGCAAAAACCACCGCCGCAAGTTCTAAGTCATGTGTTGGATAATGCTTTTCATAATTCTTGAGTTGCCTAGAAGCATAAGCTATAACCTTGTCGTGTTGCATTAATACACATACAAGCCCAACTCTTGAAGCATCACAATATACCACAAATCCATTTGTACCCTCTAGCAGGGTCAACGCCGCCGTTGTAGTCAATCTCGATTTCAACTCCTGGAAGCTCCTTTCACAAGCATCAGACCATTGGAACTTAACCGCCTTCTGAGTCAATTTGGTCAACGAAAAGGCAAGAGTAGAGAACCCCTCCACAAACTTCCTGTAATACCCTGCTAAGCTCAAGAAACTGCGAATCTCGGTTGGCGTTGTAGGTCTAGGCAAATTCTTTACTGCTGAAATCCTTTGAGGATCAACCTTAATTCTTTCTCTAGAGACAACATGACCCAAGAATGTGACAGATTCGAGCCAAAATTCACACTTTGAAAATTTCGCATATAATTGGTGCTGATGAAGAGTCTGCAAGACTGCTCTAAGATAATCGGCATGGTCCTCTCGACCTCGTAAATACACAAGAATATCGTCAAAGAACACTATCATAAAGGAATTGAGAAAAGGCTTGAAAACACGATTCATAAGATCCATTAAAGCCGCCGGGGCATTTGTTAGCCCAAAAGACATTACCAAAAATTCAAAGTGACCATACCGGTTTCTGAAAGCTATTTTCGGAACATCCTGCTCCCTGATCTTCAGTTTGTGATACCCGGATCGTAAATAATTTTGGAGAAGTATCTAGCACCCTATAATTGATCAAACAAATCATCTATTCTTAGTAACGGGTACTTATTTTTGATTGTGA
>AWOL01S0001301.1:0-15854 GCA_000715115.1 Nicotiana otophora
ATAGCTATAAATATGGACCTCTTATATTGTATTTATCATCCAATATCAATAACATATTTTCTCCCGTGCCTTCTTACAAGGTCAACAACAAAATATTTTCATGTGCATACATAAAATAAATAAAGTGAAGTGTATGTTCTCTAACAGATCAAGCAACTAATAGGTTAAGCTTTTTAGATGAGACGGTCTGCACAATTCAATAATATACTTTTAATTTCTATGCTCTTAATTTAAAAACTAGCTGGTAAACTTTGAGTGCCGCCTCATTTTTTAGCTTGGCTTTCCCAGGAAAGTACTTGCTTGTGTTGTCTGCGGGCGTCTCAAAAGTGCATTCCAAATTGCATCCAGAAGTGGAAGTGTGGCTGATGTTCAGTATGTTGCACATCAGGTTCGTTACGACCATGAACTTCAGAGGTTAAATATCTATTCCAATCGACGTATTTATATTTCAAGGAATGCACATGCGTGATAATGTTTTAACTGCTTTCCGTTCATATACTGAGGGCCCATTTGCTGGAACACTCGACATATTGGTTTAAGGTATTCCAAACTAATGCAATGACTTCTTAACCGATGCCAAAGATAAATTTGTAAATGTTTTAGGTGATTATTAGTTAGAACCTTAATAACCAAATTAGGAATGTCAACTTGAGAGCTGAAAACAACCATGTACCTCAGCTGGTTATTTTGGCTCTTTGATATCCTCAGCGTGTTTATACCTTCAGCTATGGTTAAATAATTTGAAGGTTGTTAATCTTTAATGAAAAATTTTGTTCTGTAAACACTCTGGTCCTACAAGTTTTTTCCGACGTACTTATCAAGTTAGTCTCTACCTCTACAAGATGTTTCTGCAGCCAGTATCCAGCATGTGGAGTTCCATGGAATAGCAGATTTCTGAACTTTTGAATCAGTTTTTTCATAGGTATAGATCAGGAAATATATGGTTTTGGTGTGTTTGACGTTTGTCTCCTTAGTTATGCCTTTGAGAAACTGGAAGAATAGAGTAGATACCAGTTGATTCTACCTTTATGAAATGCGTACCTATATATTTTACGAGGTTTACTGGAATTTGAATATGGTACTTTTAGGTGTTTTTTAGGCGTGAAGATGTTTCTTTTCTTTCCTTTTTACTATTATATTTTGTAGGATAGGGGTCCTGGCTAAGTTTACCACTTCTTTGCTGATTTCTCTTTCTGTCTTTGACTCTCAACGCAGGCATTACATGCTAATGCACTTCCAGTTCTTGATATGTGCAAACAATGGCTCGCTCAGTACATGTAGTCTGGGTTCTAGGATGTGAAGTTGGTTTGAAGTGGTTACGGTTTTCTGCAGCATAATATAAGGTCATTGTCAAAGATATGCTGGTTGCTTTGTTTCAGATTGGCAACGTAGCTTGCTCAATGGCACAATCACTTTAGAAGTGTGTGCCTGGTTTCACATTTGGGATGTAGTTTTGCTCATCGTTGTGGTTTCAGATTTCTCATCCAGGTTACCCAGTGTGCATGCAGTCAGTTAACGTTATCACCATTTTAACGAGTACGACGAGGTGTAATCCATCCTTTGGCAGCATGGCGCTGCCGCACGAGCATCTCAAGTCCCTTTGATCAAAGCATGAAGCGAAATTCCTATATATATTCTGATGTCAAGGATTGAACTACATATTTGAAGTTGCTCAAAGCTGGGAAGTTGCAGAAGTCTGGATTTGTGGTTGATTTTTCTTATGTTCGATTTTTTCATCTGTATATAAAGAAACACATAAAGAGTGGGCATCCATTTTTATTAGGTTGGGGTCCAACTTCCTCAAGCTCCTTATTTTTTTATTTGTTTGAGGAGGGGCCAATGCCATTGTGCTTTTTCAATTAACTTTTTGGAACCATAATATGTATATCCTTTAGATTTGAAGAGAGCTTTGAAAAGGGGTTTCTTTTTTGGGGTGGTTCTACAAATCATTGTACCAAATATTCTGGACAGATATATATTCTCTTTCGTTAATCTTTTTCATTGTTTTTCTTGAATGTTTTTATTCCCATTGACGTTTCATCTGAAAACTAGGAAGATAATATATCTTTTTACTGGATGAGACAAGTGAATATGCTGTTATAATATTACTTATGTT
Organism: Nicotiana otophora; assembly: GCA_000715115.1. Classification (NCBI taxonomy): domain Eukaryota; kingdom Viridiplantae; phylum Streptophyta; class Magnoliopsida; order Solanales; family Solanaceae; genus Nicotiana; species Nicotiana otophora. The sequence continues at coordinate 2,117 of AWOL01S0001301.1, forward strand.
TATACGATAAACTTTCAATTAAAGTTTGTTCCTAATAAATACCTTCCTACATTTACACTCCTTTAGTTTTTAAATTTATATTCGCCGTTAGGAAAGTTTCGTTCTTTCTTACCCTTGATCCTAGCTTCAGCTTTCATACAGGTTTAAATTATGGACTAGTCAAAAGTAGAGGTGCGAATTTAGACCTCTTTTCTTGAAGTATCATAACATGTAGAGTTTACTCATTTACCCTTGTTCAGTTAATAACAAGGGTAAATGCGAAACGATGTGCTAATGGGAATGACTGTGGATACAAACTATAATAAAGGGTGAACTTGAGCAACTTCCAAGAGTACCACAGAAAAATTTGATTTTTTACATAGTTGAAAAATTGGCTTGATATGTGTAAGTTTTATATCATAGATTTTTTAGAGATAGTACTACTAAATGGCTTGCTGTATGATATTGTTAAACTTAAAATCAAATTCATCCACCACTAATTGATTTCATCCAGACCAATTGGCATCTTTATCGTATGACACGTACCGATCTGTGGAAACACAAATGGAAATTAAATATTCTCATAGTCAATACGTTTGAATTAAGATTAGAGTTGCAGTTTCACTTTGCATCATTTAAGTGTATATAACCAATCTCATAACAAGTATTTTTCATCTTCTCCTTTGTTATTGATGGACTAATCTTAACCTAAATTTCTATTTTAAAAGAAGATACATCGAACTCATTATTTTGAGTTTTTTCTTACATTCCATCATGGAAGAAAAGAGTCCTATGTGTGTATGTAAAAAGTGTCGACCCATATATATTATATAATAAATAAGCAAAATCGATACTATATAGAATTATATGTAAAGGATAAAAGGTTGCATCATTAATTACCTTGATTTATTAAAATGCTAGAGTTATCCTAGCTAGTGAGATTTCCAATCTTTATTTGTATTTTGTTAGAATTATTAAACTCTTCCAAGAACAAGTTAACAAATAAATAATTCATCAGAGTAGGACCGGGACGTATAATATCCCTTATAATCTTGTGTATCATAATATACCCTAAACAACAAACTACGTAATTACCAAGAAAACTCCACCAACTATATCATTGACGGAAACGATGAGATCGCCGGCGACACTTCCGATGAGAAGGTCCCCGGCGCCGTCAGTTTCAAGTAGCCTCTTGCCAACTTTTGGCACAGTACGTACAGTCATGGGTGAAGGCTCTGTAAAGTTGAAAAGATTTGTTATTGCTCCTTATGATCATAGATATAGGTCAATTATTCTCTCTCTTATACAACGACGTATTTATAATTAACTCAGTTTTCTATTTTTCCCATAAAGTTTGTGTATGCTTATGTGTGCTCATGTTAATTTGTTAAATCCCTTTTTTCTTTTTGTCTTAATGCTACTTGCATGTAGATATTCATATATAGGTTTAGCAAATTTTATTCATAACTAATAGATCCTCAGGAAGAAACAAATTAAGAGAGTGACGATTATTATATATTTATGGGGCTTAGCTCTTAGAGTTCGTGTTAGCTCCAAATGTACTTTGTAACGAACCACGTAATTAAAATCTGTCTGTAAAACCTCAAGAGGACGATGAAGTCTTGGTTTAGTCATCAAAAAGAGGTACCAGAACTAACTGCTCTTGGGTTCAAATTCTACCCCTTATTCACAAGTTTTGTGTCCTACGTTGCTGTTCTCCCTACTAACTAGTATGTGTATGTTCCTTTGGTACCGAGTTCATCTAAACCCTAGTACTTTCGGTGCGGAGTATAAATTTATGTTAAACTGCAATATGTAATAAATTTGAACTCGTAACCTTAAAAATAGAATAATGCGTTTAAATTTTGTATCTGCCTCTAGACTCGCAGTTTCCAGTAGTCTTTAGGGTACAAATATTGCAAATATAGTCGAGTCTCACGATTAAGAAAAAAAAAAGGTTGAAAGAGCAAGATCATTTCCTTGTTTTGCTTAATTTTAACATATGGTGAATATTACAGAAAATGGCAAACATTTTTGGTGGTATTGGTGGCATACTCAGGATGGTCATCCCCTTTCGAGTTGGCATTCAAGAAGGTAGCAAGTGAAGGCCTTTTGCCTCTTGATTTAGTGGTCGATGCCTTCTTCGCCATTGACATTCTTCTCACTTTCTTTGTCTCTTACTTGGACAAATCCACTTATTTACTCGTTGATGATCACAAGAAAATTGCTTGCAGGTACTTTATATTTAGTAATGCTTTGAATTTCCGATTAAAGATCGTTTGCACATGAAAAAAAAAGTTTAATTTCTATACACTACAATTATAAAGGAATATTTTACACTATCGGGACAACTATATATAAGATAATTTGAGACAACGTTAACCCCCTTAAAAAGTGAGATTAGTGATTTTAAAAAATAAGTTACCTACTACAAGTTAGACTACAAGGATAGTGTCTGAATTTTTTTACATTATTAGTGTATATAAAGTAAATTCGAACGCATATTTCTCGTATCAACCGAGTTAAATGTTAGTATTCAATTCGAAGAGGATATCCAAATGTAGAACTAGTTTCTTGACATACTACATGAAAGAAAAACTCAAAAGACTCAAAAGTAAACGAAATTGGAATTACATTTGGGATCTTTTACTTTTTGCATGCCAATGAAGGTCACACAAGAGTATTTTTTTTTTTTATAACAGTGGTATGTGCGTCAACTTAGACGCCATATTCCATCGAGTACTCACTATCTCCGAGCAACATATTAGTTATTTTTATTTTGAAAGGTATGTCACTCATCTAGGGTTCCCAATGGATGTTGCATCAACCATACCATTTCAAACCATATACCGGATCTTTAATGGGAAGAAGCAAGGAGAAGATGTTTTTGGCTTTCTCAACTTGCTAAGACTTTGGCGACTACGGCGTGTTAGTAAATTCTTCTCAAGGTATTGCGTTGACATTAGTACTCAAACACGATCATTTCCAAAAATCCTGTAATTTAATTCTAATCTTAAGTTCCAATAAAAATCCCATCAAATTCAATCTCATTGTTAATCTCTTCCTTTCTTACAGGCTAGAGAAGGACATTCTGTTCAGCTACTTCTGGACAAGATTCTGTAAACTAATCTGTGTAAGCACTTTCGTTTTCCAACTTTACCTGATCCTGCAGATATACAGGTTCTTTTCTTCAAGTAACAGTCCATCTTATGGCTATAATTCTGTCATAGGTGACCTTATTCGCAGTGCATTCTGTTGGATGTTTATATTACTGGCTAGCAACTCATTATCATACTGCAGAGAATACCTGGATTGGGTCAAATGTTACTAATTTCCAAGAAAGAAGTATCTCTCTAGGATACACATATTCCATGTATTGGTCTGTTGCTACCCTCACCACAGTTGGCTATGGCGATCTCCGTGCACATAATACAGGAGAGAAGATTTTCTCCATCTTCTACATGCTTTTCAACATTGGTCTCACTGCCTACTTAATTGGCAACATGACCAATCTTATTGTTCATGGCATTGCTCGGACCTTCGCTGTGGTAATGACACCTTAAAAGAAAAATGAGAGTACAGTTTAAGCAATCTACATTTCAAGTCTCAGTGAAGAAAGCATGTCTAAAAACAATATGATAATCAGTTTTTAATTGCAGCGGGACGCCATCAATAAGACACTGAGATATGCAAGCAAGAATAAACTTCCAGAAGGTATAAAAGAGCAAATGTTGGCACATTTGACTCTCAAATTCAAGACTGCAGAACTACAGCAAGAGGAAATAATAAGAGACTTACCCAAGGCAATAAGATGTAGCATTGCACAATATCTCTTCCATACAACACTTGAAAATACCTACCTTTTCAAAGGGGTTTCTGAAGATTTCTTAGTCCAGTTGGTGATGCATTCTCTTACCTGCGTACTAAAAGCAGAATTTTTAACCTAAAACAGCTCCACATAACTAAGCTATGTCCTTCGATTTTTGATCTTACAGGTTTCCGAGATAAAAGCAGAATACTTTCCACCAAAAGTTGACATTGTTATTCAAAATGAGATACCAACAGATTTCTACATTATTGTCTCTGGAGCTGTGGTACGTGCCATTCCCGTCAACTTTTGCTCTTACTACTCCTACACAGTTAACTGGTCACTGGTTGAAAACTGCAGGAAGTGGTTACATACAAGAATGGAATGGAACAGGTTAGTTATCACATTCTCATATTGTTTGATGCTGCTCCTAGTTTTTCTTTGCCGTCCTAGTCATTGCTAGACCAAGTAAAAGTTGGCTAACTTTAAGGAATGAAAAAGAGAAGGAATAAGTATTTATATCCAAGTGCCCGGAGACTACAGGGCCAGAAAGTCCACGGTGCATACTTTTTTTTTTTTTTTGAAAATGAGAAAAAAAAAATCTGTGCATACTGATTTCAACTATTCTAGAGAAAAAGAGAACAGAAGATGAGTATCGTTTGGTTGCTAGAAATAGTTCGAGAGAACAATCTAATCTATTCTAATAAGTGTACTTTCTCATATATTGTCAAATTCAAACCAATCACATTTCTTACCTTTATCAGTATTTAACAAGAGATTACAGAACCTTTATATTAGTTTAAACAAACTTCAGACATTAAGCACGACAAGAAGCTTAAGTAGGATATATGAACATCAATTACATCAAAAGTTTGCCATAAAGATCTTGAAAGCCGGTGGAAACCATCTTATAACAATGAGGACAGTGCCTAAAGGATATTTAAACTACATATCAAGCTTGATCTAGGAGAAATTCTCAGCTCGAGGAAGTGAATTATCAGGAAACAAATGCTACTTTTCTTATGTAAAGCCTGATAGCTAAAAAAAATGGGTATAACAGACAAATCACAAAAATAGCTTTACTCACCAAAAATAGAGATAAACAGACTCTTTGACTCAGAAGTAATGAAACAGATCAACGACATGCCCATGACCAGCAGAGGCTATAAGCTTTGTGGTAGAGGCTATAAAAGAATAACTCTTAAACTAACCGAGAGAGGGTGAAAAGCATATAATGTTGAGAGATCATTCGACTATAATGTCTAGATTAATGATCAGTTGACAAGGATTTCACATCTATTAAATTAGAAACTGCATAGCTAAGTGATGTACCTTTTTAGCTGCATCCAACAATCTGAAATATCATTTATTATCTACTGAACAAATCAAGATACATCATAACAAACCATTATTGAATGATATGTGAGCAGATACTGTCAATTGTTGTATTAACTTAAAACATGACAGTTATGTAACCTAACCATTGTTGGTAATAAATTGCATGTTCAATCATAAAAGTTATCGAAAAGTGATGCTAACTTCAACCAGACAACCTCTACTTACATTATACCATTCATTGGTCGATTAAGCCAACATTTATCATAGTATGAAAATCTCCAATTAATCAGAGAGTTCTTTTCTTAAAAAAGTTTCTCCTTTCTGCTGAACAGTTCCTGTCAAAGTTGGAGTCCCCGGAATTGTTCGGTGAAGTAGGTGTTATCTTTAATACGCCCCAGCCTTTTACCGTGAGAAGTAAGAGGCTTTCTCAGGTTGTTCGAATCAGCCATCATCATTTCAAGCAACTGGTGCAGCCCCTTAACGCAGATGGAAAGATAATCCTCTCCAATTTTCTTCAGGTACTGTGGTAGCTTTTAGTTGCTAGTCTTGAACATCATAACATTCCCAGTCTAAGTTGCTCCGACATGGCAGTTTAGGTGCCGCACCCGTGTCGACACGACACTAGTATGGGTGTGGGTACGGGATCCGTACCGGATATGGTCAAACAATTTTGGGTACTTTGACCACAATGGACGAAAAAATTCGAGACGAGATACAATTTGATTCCCGAAATCATAACCAAAACTAGGGTAAATTTGAAGAAAATAGCATACCTTATCTAGGAAATTAATCCTTTATTTATCTACAACTTGAGAACAAAAAACAAATCCACATTTTACAAGCTATACGTAAGTATTCCACAAAATTTCTCATAATTTAGAGATATTTTTATACTTCTATTTTTTGAATTATTTTTAGTCGGATCCCCGCACCCGTATCCGTACTAGGATCCGTATCCCCGAATCTTAGAATCTATATCTCTAAGGATCCGACCTCTAGATCCGCACCCGTGTCGGACACCCGCATCCGTGTCCAAGCAACTTAGTTCCCAGTGACAAGCTAGTTATTAAAGTTTCGTGCACCCTATGCTCGAAGATCTGAGCGTCAGTAACACTGAGCTGGTAATGGCATTTTCCATTAGATGACAGCTCATCAGATTAGCTCTCTGTATGCATACTCACATCATGGTCTTGTGACATGATATAAATCAGAATCTGAAAGGAATGGAAAAGGAAGAGCTACAAGAGATACCACTCATATCACAGCTGCTCAGTGACGTGAATAGTGAGGTAATCCTTTGCAATAAACTAGCAAAATCTATGGCATTAAACTGAGTAAGTACTTGAACTTGGCTTGATCCTCTACCTTTGCCACTTGAACCTGGATTTTCCCCTCATTCCCAAATGAGCAGATATTCCAAAGAAATGTTTCCAATGAGAAAGTCATTTCCTTAGTGTTTGGTTACCATAAAATGTTTTCCGGAGAGTATTACTACCTAACTTATCAGTAGATGTTGTTTTCCTTACAACTATCTTAACTTATGATTTTCCTCATTTTCCTCATTCAAGGAAAACATTTCCCACAAAAGGGAAATACAACTTACCTCACTTAGAGGAAAAGTCATTTTCTTTACAACCATCTTAACTTTCAACTTCATATTACATACTCCAACTAATACTTAGATATTACTCCCTCTGTTTCAATTTAAATGACACACTTTACTTATTAGTCTGTTCCAAAAAGAATGACACATTTTTATATTTGGTAACAATTTCACTTTAAACTTTTTATTTTACCCACTTTACCCTTAATGAGAAGCTTTTATAACCAAAAATATCATGGCCCCACGAAGCTTTTGCCCCTTAAGCTTTTAGGACCATATGTTTCAATAGTCTTCTTTTTTTTCTTAAACCTTTTGTCAAGTCAAACTACATAATCTAAATTGAAACGGAGGGAATATTATTATTCGTTAATACTCAAATTTTTCATCCAAACACCCTTGTTAATATCATTATTAATCTTTAAGATATACTTTTTTCCGGAAAATATATTTTGCACTCACTAACCAAACACAAACATTTTCCAGGAAAACGTTTTCCATTGAAAATGACTTTTGTCATACCAAACAATGAAATATACGTCTATCTCAGTAATGAATAAGACAAACTTTTTATCCATCATCTTGTACCATCAACGGTAACAAACAAGGTTACCCTCTTTTGATATCCTAAAAAACAGGGGAAAAGATATTCCTAGAAAGGTTTGACAACGACCGGTTGACAATACAACAATAATGATTTCCAAATCTAACATAATAAAGTTGCAAAATCTTGTGCAACAGTGAGCACTAGCGAAGCAAAGCAAGAAGCACAGTCAGGCAAATGAAAGGCTTCCAAACTCTTATCCACTTGAACATTTATCCAATTTCTATGATGATTAATGCTTCATTCTCTTGCAGGTGGGTACAATGAGTAGGGGACAGAATCATGAAGGACAAGGCCAAGACGGAAATAGTAAGTTTATGCTTCACCTAGAACTGTTCCATTATTAATATCTCACTATGTGAGTAAGATATATGTGCTGACAGCAAGCGTGGGCAATTGGCATCAAAATATACCAAAGATCGTATCATATATGCCATAAATGTGACTATGAAACTTTGCAAAGTATGTAAAATTTAAAGGAACATAGAATGGTGAAATTTGATGGACATAAACCCCTGGTTATTTTGAAAACTTCTTAGCTACATTCCACCTGCATCTGCATTTGACCTTATACTACTATTTTACTCAAATAAGCAGCGTTTTAGTTTTCTGCAGGCATGTAATAAGTTTGAAATTGAAAAACCTTGAAATGTTTTGGGTTGTCGACATGCCCTTTTTTCTTTTTGATAAAGTAAGTAATTCTATCAATGTGGAAAAACTCCCGTAAAAAGCCAAAATGCTTCTTTAAAAGTTTGACCAGAATTTGCAGTTTACAAAATGGGCATTTCCAGTTTAAATTCATGAATTGAATTTCACTTAGACAACTAAGATTTAGTCTTTGACTATGGGTTGCTTGTATTTGCCTTTTAGTTTTGCATGACTTAAGGAGTATAATACAATGAAATTTTTGGTTAGGAAACCCTAAAACATCTTTCAATAAATTATAATTTTACAGGAATTACCACAACAACACTCCCCACTAGGGTTATAATACATGGACATCATCCACATGACAAACCAAATGAAGGAGGAATTGCAGGAAAACTAATACATCTACCTGAGTCAGTTGAAGATCTCCTAATAATAGCAGGTAAGCCTAAGTACTTAGTCTACTGGACTTCAGCTTGTGAAGCAGTGATATTTAGCCAATACTCTCAACAAATCCATTCTCTAATACGAAATTAACATCAATGATTGCATTGTCAAGGAATAAGAATGCAAGAGAGGAATTACAATAATTTTTGTGGATGCAGAAAAAAGATTCCGAAAAAGAGGAAGTACAGTTGTCATGGCAGATGGCTTCCCAATGGAGGATTTGGGTGCTTTGCGAGAAAATGATCACTTGTATATAGTTTGACGGAAAAATCATCAGATGCTTAATAAGTCAAGCTGATAGAATTCAGGACGATTTTCCTATTGGATTTCGAGAGAAATGTGCAATTAGATTTTATAGATGGAAATGGAAAGCCGGAAGTACCTAAATGAGATGGAGAATTTTGATTTCATTTCCGATGCCGGTGGGAGAGTCCGGTGATAGCCGGAAAAGACATCGGAGCGGCGCCCATAGCCATGACTGCGCTTTGCCTCGCTAGTTATGGACATAGTTAAGTTAAAGGATCAGATCCTTTCTTTATTTATTTTTTCAACATGTTAAATTACAATACATATCTGATTATTAATAAGTTGTCTCTAAAGTTTCACATCAGATGAAAAAATGACTAGTGAGGAGTATTTGTTTTCTCAACTGAATGCCTATAATTTATCTTAACTTAAAAATAACAAAATATAAATTCTAATACAAAATAATTAATATTAGGAAAAAAATCATAATTTATATCGAGAGAGAAAAATGATGAGGGACCAATAAAATCTCATTGGATTCCAGAGGGTTAGCTATTTCATTGCAATTATTTATCATACATCCCTTTGTAGTAGTTGTACAATATGATAGTAAGAGTACCACTGCCACACAAGTTAAAGCCTTAATTAGCACCATACAGGCAAATGTTACACTGGGAAATAGGTATGTTTCCAATCTAATTGAGGTGTGTCATCCAGGAATATGCAACTGGACTTCTCACTTGATTTTCAGCATTTTTCCATGAAATCCAACCAAATGCATTTCCTGTTTTAATACCTTTCTTGGACACAAATGTGACTGTGTAATGGAGTTTTTCTCCTACTTTCTTGAATACAAGCTTTGGCGGCTTCACGGTCACCGTAACAGATGAAGGAGCATCAATGGCTACTTCATACACTGACCCTGCAGCTCCAACATTGGTCACTTCCCGAGTGTAACGAACAACTCGCGTTGAATTAACTCCAAACAAGACCGAGAACGATGGGTAGTTGATCTGCCCAGCATCTGCAAACTTGTTTGCACAAGTGAAGTTGACTCTTTTGACAATAGCTTGTATTTGATCCATAGGGTAGTCTAAGGAGCACAAGAACTTGATATGATCCTGAATTCTGATATCGTATATGAGTCCGGGGGAGAGTGCTTTCTGGGGATTTACATGGCCTGATCCATGAGCCAATGGACTGGAAAATATACTGTCTTCTGCAGAATCACGAAACGAGGAGTTGGTGTTATCTTGAGTGTACGCGGTTGTCATGATTGCTGATTTGATCGCGCTTGGACTCCATTCAGGATGTACAGCTTTTATCAATGCAGCAACTCCTGTAACATGAGGACAAGCCATAGAAGTGCCAGAAATGATATTGAATGAAGTCTTTCGTGTATCGACATCAAGTGAAGTTGGCCCTACATTTTCAGGCCAAGCTGCCAAGATATTCACTCCAGGACCAATGACATCAGGCTTTAATATCTGAGGAGCAATTGCATTTGGCCCTCTTGAGCTAAATCCAGCGACAACAGGGGATGGTTTAACTTTCACCACTGTCCCAACAAAAGTAAAAACGACTGTTGGATTGCTTTCTATTTTCACATATTCTCTTATTACATCCCCCACCTTCCTCCCAACAGCCACTGCAGGCAATAATTGGCTATCCGCGAGTAACTCCTCCCCCGTCTCGGGTGTATTGGCTAATATCATACCTATTCCATTGGCTTCCGTCACTACTAGTCCCTTCTCAACTCTATCATTAGTCCCCCTGTCACATAACACTACTTTTCCGCGAACCACGTTTGGGTCAAGCGAACCACGCAAGCACAAATTGCTAGACGAGTTGTTTCCTTTTGGGTAAATTAAGCTCAGTGATATATTTTCCATTTCTTTTTCACTATACAACGATATACCTTGAAGTTTTTGGCCATTTCCCAGAGTAATAAAAGCAGGAAAATCTCGGTCAAGAGTTGCAGCACCAACAGTAATGATCCATGGAGCCGTGTTCACAACTGTTGATTTTCCAGGACCATCATTCCCAGCTGAACACGACACAAGAATCCCTTTCTCAATAGCAGCGAAAGCACCCAGAGCAATGGCATCGTTGTAATATGTTGTTGCATTATTAGACAATGACACAGACAATACATCAACACCATCCATAATAGCACGGTCGAAGGCAGCAAGGATATCAGAGCCAGCACAAGTTTCATTCCAGCACACTTTGTAGCTCGCTATACGGGCTTGTGGCGCCATCCCTCGTGCAGTCCCTTTAGCATAGCCAAAGAGACTAGCATTTGCCACAATGGATCCTACATGCAATATGAGTCCAACTGAATCCAACCTTTTTGGCACGAAATGTAGATATATATAGGTAAATAATTACTAAATCTTCAATAAATAACACATAATTTATTAAATGCATCAAGTTTAAATCTTGAATTCGTCACTACCTGCAGTTGTGCTCGCAGTATGAGTGCCATGGCCGTTATGGTCCCGGGGCGATTCAATCTCCTTAGAGCAGCTGCTAGAAACCTTACAACCTTTAACAAAATACTGAGCACCAATAAGTTTCCTATTGCAATGCACATTCGGATCGAAATCAGGTGCCGATTGGCATTCCCCCCGCCATCTGGACGGCACATTAGACATGCCCAAATCATTAAAACTCTTAGACTCAGGCCAAATTCCACTATCAAGAACTCCAATAATAACATCTTGAGCAGCATTGTTCAATTCTGGTAAAGTACGTCCAGCCCATGAATTGAGATTATCGAGGCCAAGAAATTCAGGGGTACGGGTTGTTTGAAGGGTGTAAAAAGCGTCTTCATAGACATTAACGACAGAGTCAGATTGGCGGAGTAATTCAGCTTCATGGGGATAAAGACTTGCGGCAAAGCCGTGAGAGGCAATGTTGTACGTATAGAGAAGAGAATTTTTATTTGAAGAAGTTAGAGACTGGAGATAGGATTTGTACCATTGATTGTGAGTAGAGAAAGGAGGAGGTTTGAGGTGATGTTTCATGTGTACAATGTAGGTTTTTTTGGTGGGATGAACTGCCATTGATGAGTGGAGAAAGAGAAGTAGAATGGTGTATAACAAGATTACTACAGCTCCCATTAGTAAAGAAAACAGAAGGATGAAAATGATGAGTGTGTGTTGAAAGAGAGAAAATCAGGGGGTTTTATTTTCAGTTACCACCTTAATTTAAGTCAAATTTTGACTCCCAAAATTCTGAAATTATCTTCTGAATTAGGATGAACTTTCGTTTTAAGTGTATAATAATTGATTCCCTTTTATGTCTTGAAGGTATATGATTGAGTTGAGGATATACTTTGTCATTCAATTGAGTTTGACCATAATTTATACTTTCTCCATTTCATCCTACGTGGTGATGCTTGATTGGTCGAAGAGTTTTTAAGGGAAAAAAAAAGTAGATTTTAAGACTTAGCATATTGTTACGGATAAAAAATTTAAAGTTAAATTAATTTTTTTCTGGTCTTTATAAAATAAAACAGAGGGAGTCTAATTAGATGCATTGACTTATATTCTTAGTTTTTCTTTTACCGATAAATGCAGCTAAGTTAATCTGCTTAAGTTGAAAAAATAAACTGTGTACATTTTTTCTATAACAGTGTTGTTCAGGTCAATTTACCCATACCTTTGATAAGTTGTATACATTTTTTAAAATCGGCAAAGTATAAAACACATAAATTATATGTGTGCAATGCCTGGGGTCTATGTGCTTCAATAAGGAATAAAGAAATTGGAGCTCAGTTTACATAAGCTGAGAGATTAAAAAAAGAAAAGAAAATTAAATGGTTTCATCAACAAAAGAATGCAAATTGTGTTTGGTAGTCTAAACTGGGGAATAACTAATAAGGGGAAAGTGAATTAAATCCAATTATAGTTGCAGAATCTGTCGAGCTCAGGGCGAATTAAATGGGGATGAGGTAGTCAGTAAAAGTTGCATAGAGATAAACCCATAATTAATTTGAATAGTATTCCCTCCGTCACATTAAAATAGTTATCCAACATTATTTGTCATTTTAGAAATCCAAGACAAAAGTAATTAATTTTTTCCTTTTTTACCCTTAGTAATAATTGTTCTTGAGGATCGAGATAACACATAAATAGAATAAATATTCAATAAAGAGAAATTTTATCTTAAGACATAAATAAGGGTAAAATAGTCTAATCCCTTTCCTAATTAATGTTTCTTAAGGGACATGTAAAAGAGAAACACGACTGATAATTTGAGACAGAGGAGTACAAGCTTTAGGTCAATAGGTTTATTTTTTCCATTCTCCTTTAGCTTTTTTGACTTTTAACTTTGGCAAAATATATACTTTACTCATCGACCTTGTACTCAAATCCCTCTTACACACTTGTTAAATACAGGAATAGTATTACACACTAAAACTTTTTAAAGTGAGTCAATTACACACCTCTTTTGCCATGCGTCCCACGCGTGTATTACACATAAAAGAAGCACGTGAAAACTAAAAAATTCATCTGAAATTAAGTTTTTTTTATTTTTCCCTTTTTTAACTATTTTCTTTTCAAATTAAAGAAAAAAATATAACTCATATCTTCTTCCCCAACCCCAATGTCCCCTCCCCCCCCCAATGTTTCGTCTCTCCAACCCCATGACTAAGAAGAAAAGAAGAAGAAAAAAGGAGCTATTGGGTCTTGTAAAAATCACTATTAATAACCTTTTGAAAAAGCTTGAAAATTTAATCGGGTCTTGTTGATTTTGGTGTTCCATGACCTAGAAAATTAGTTTGAATTCGTGATTATTGTTGAGTAAAAATTTACTTAGGTGATTAATTTTCATAAAATTCAAAAAATACCATTAACAAGTGTGAAGCTTTGGGTTTCAGCTTCAATTTGAAATTTGAATAAGTATTTGTGATGGATGTTGTTAAAACTTGTTAAAAATCGGCAAAAGAGTTGAATCTATAGTTAGAGAAGAAGTGCTTGTGGTGGGAAGGTTGGTGGTAGTAAGGTGGTGGTGGAGAAGACAATGGGGTTGGGAAGAGGAGGAGAGGGGGTTTGGG
>AWOL01S0001301.1:18219-35945 GCA_000715115.1 Nicotiana otophora
GGGGGGGGGAGGAGGGGCAGAGGATTTTTTTCAATTTTTGTTCTCGATTTATGACACATGTCAGATGCTGATTGGCGCATGTAATAGCAATCTTTAAGCAAATGTGGTCAAACATTGAAGTGGTGTGTATTTGACGCACCTTTAAAAGTTTTGGTATGTAATATTATTCCCGTATTTAACAGGTGTGTAAGAGGTGTTTGGGACAAGGCCGATGGGTAAAGTGTGATTTTGCCTTTTTAAACTTTTTTCCTTCTAATTTGCCAATAGTAATTAGGAGCTTCAACCGTTCAAGCTCGGAAAACTAAAACTAAATCTTGACGATTAAAACTTTAACATAAAAAAGAAAAGTATAAGCTGTTAATGATTTACTTCATATTTTATCAAGTTTATTAGATTGCACAAAATGAAATTTTCGATCGAAGACTTCATTCCGAAGGGACATGATACATCTCCATTCTCCCTCTACCGAGAATCAGATTCATTAGAAAAAGACAGAATGGCAGGCTTTGGTAATTATAAACTGCTAAAACTCAATTAGTTCTTCTATATATAAGCTACGTCCGAGCATAAATACTCCACACACGAAAGCACACACAAAATAATAGCCACTAATCTAACATTTTCATAATTTGAGAGTTAATTTGAATAAGCTCTTATCTCTTAAGGTGAAATTAAACAAATAAAAATTCTTTGTTTGTAAAGTCATATAGAGATTACGTGAATATTGGAAAATTTTCTCGAAACATCATTGTAAAAGTCTAAGACGATAATTAACTCCAAAGAAAGCAAAAAAGTTCGACAATTATATGAGAAGACATTCCACTTTTCAGAATCACAAGGTAATTATTCTTCGTAGACTAGCAAAAACCTGGCATATAACAGATTCTTTTCTTCTTGTTTTTTTCCCTACTTTTTGTTGGTCAAAAGTGTAACTGAACAGTCAAGGCTCACTGAGAAGTGAGAGCCAATATTCGTGTTCTGTTGTCTTGTATCCAAAATTAATAAGGATAAGCACATGTGACGTAAGCCATGCAACAACTGAATGCAAAGACAAGGATGCCACCTGTTGATTGTTACTTGTTAAATTTGTTTTCCCTACAGAGAAATTATTTTTTGACTTTTGAGAAACTTATTTCCCTAAAAAAATATTTCAAGATATTTTTAACCAACCAAACCTAAAAATAAATATACCAAACGCACCCGTAGTCTAAGCATTTAAATAAACAATGGTTGCTTTACCTCAATAAACGGCCTAGGCCTGCTTGGCCAATGGCCAATCAGTTTCATAAATTTGATAACAACATTTTTTGGCTAGCCCTTAACGCTACATTACCGAATTCACGTGTGTTAAGAAGTAAATATCGTTTTAAAAAAATTCGAGAACACAAGTTCTGAACGTGGAATATTCTAATCGACTAAGCTAGAGGTTGTTTGATCATGCTTTAGAATTTGCTTATTTTGAAGAGACTTTCCAAACGAGCTTTAGAGGTACTTTGGGAGAAGCAATATATGTTTGGACTTTGGTCTAAACATTTGAGAATACTTCCCAGTATTGCAGAAACAACTTATACGACTTTGGAAAAGAATCCGAATTAAAGCTTTTGCCTTAGGAGGCCATAAAAGCGAACTTTTAGGATAGTCAGCACTCAGCAGGCACAAAAGCACATGATTCATAGAGATCATACATCGACTATTAACGTTCAGACTCAAGCAATGGTTATTTAACGGGTAGGCGTACGGCTCAAATTTATTTTCTGAAATACCTCAGAGCTAGGTGACATGGATTCTCTACAATTTTTACATCGTAAGGAGGAATGATGGGGTCAAAATGTCTGATATGTTCTACATACCTGCACAATGAATTAAAAACTGATGAATATTTTGAAGATGCTCAAATGTGAGCTAATGCTACTAGGCATCTATAATACAAGACCATTATACATGAGCAGATTGTGCTATCTATTCCTAGATCTACAACATTAGGAAATTTAAGTATCAATAGTTTAAGAGTTAAACACTACAATCACAAGTCAAAAGCATTTCAAACTGCTGTAGCCATAGAACAGAATGGTGAATCTATGTTTACATTTTACCAGTTGTTCAAACTGATACTTAGCATAATATTAACATTTTATATCACCCGTATATTACTCGAGAAAAGAAGCCTAATGAGTAAACGAACATCCAAGAAGAGAACGTGTCTGTCACGATCATCAGATGGCATGACAACAATGAATGAGAAATCAAACGTATATATCTTAATAAGATAAACATCACAAGTTATGCATGAGTTGAAATCACAATCATGCTATGAAAAACAGAGATCAAGGGTTCACTGATAAACTTACAAGTTCTAGCCGCTCTCCTGGTTATTCAGCATGTTCAAAATAGCATAAGCAGCTCTTTGAAAATGATCCTTCTGTTCCTCTAAAGTTTTCCTCCTCTCAAGAGCAGAGTCCTTGCACTTCTCCATGTCTTCTGTTACTTCAGTAGAGCTCTGATCAATTTCACTGTAGAAAGTGATAAAAATGTGAAAGGGTATACACAATACAAGCAGATAGACAGGAAAAGTGCGAAAGAAATGTTTGTAGATGCAATGAAAAGAATGGTAACGGTCTATAGCTCTAACTTATAGTTACAAGAAAGAACAAGCTGTTAGAATAAAAATGCAAGAAAGACTATGATGGAAGAGTGAAATATGAATACCAATAGCTTCAGAGGAGAACTACACAAAATCCTGGTTGACATCGAAAAAATAATGCAATTGACATTTGAAAAATAATAATCTTGAGATTTGTCAAGAACATGTGACAATGGACAGAATAGGAAAATATTGACAGTACAAGTCCAAGTTTTCAAAGCTAATGTAAATATTTCCCATTTCTTCATGCCGCTATGTGGATAAAAATATACTTCCTTGAGTCTCAGTGCTAATCAGCTTACTTCATCATCTTCAGCATGTGCTCCATTGCCACTTGCACTTGTTGTGAGAGGTCTGCATATCCATTATGTGGAACAAATAAGTTCCTCATAATGTGTAATTACACAAGGTATATTAACATTTCCTTACAACATTTGATGGCAACATATATCAACACATTATAAACTTTCCACTGAAAATGGAGGTTCCATTTCAACATGAACATTAATGACTAAAGGAAAAGAGAAAAAAATTCAAAAGATTTCTCAAATAGTATCATACTGAGAACCTGCAGGTGTAAAAAAAAATATTACGTTCTCTTCCATTGAGTCCAACCCAATAATGAACACCAACAATAATATCGGGATTCAGCAAAGCTTACTTCTTTTAGCTTGATGTTCCATCATTTCCATTGACATGTCAGTTTGGAGAATTCACAAGTTCTCCAATAGGAAGTTATAGATTTGAATTACCGGTTTCCTCAATTACTTAGTTAATAGGTAAGGAGAAGTGGAGAACCTCAGTGTGCTTATGTCTCAAGCATGATTGAATTGCATGTTCCTGCTCGTAATAGGTCAGCTAAACGACATGAATCAACATATTTAAAATATAAACTTCAGCAGTATCTAGAAATGCAACTCAAACTGATCACTTCATTCTTTCTCAATCTTCCCCAACCAGTTCCTATTTTTTATTTGAGCGGAAATGGAAACATGGAGATCGCAATATTTGCTCCTTATTTTTTTTTCATTAAGTATGTATAGTCTAGACATATAAGTCTCCAAAATATTCAAGTGCTAATTCATTCCCATTCTATGCCGTAGGGTCTTCAAGATCAAAAAATTAAATACTAGCTTAATATCTTCTATTTCAGACCACCTGATACGTTCAATTTTCGCCTTCAGTAGGATGGAGAGAAACGCTTTTAGATTCCAACTTACAATGGCATGCACTTACAAAATCAGATGAAATGATGTAAAAATTATGCTTAAAGCAGCATACCAGTTGTCACTGAACGACCATGAAACAGTTCATTATTCATTTGAAGTCTCAATTCCAATCAAATGCCTTAGCATTAATTTGCACTTGTCTAAATTGCACGTGGAAAATTCATGAATGTTTGAAGGTCAATTGAGACAGCTGCCTTATTCTTTAGACAGCTACTATGACACTAATTTTTAATATATCGATTTTACCATGTAAATTCTAAGTTGTTTCTAACAATTGATCTAACATCTTAATTCTCTCTAATTCAGGAAAAACTAAATTAGGAAAACATACAAAATTTCGAGACAAATTCAATCAATAGCTACTAAAGACAGAGAAATCACACAACATAGGCAAGAAAAAAACTGAAGAAAAAAATAATTAAAAATAACAAACAACTCGTTGCTTATAATCAAAGACCAAATTCGAAAAAGAATGCAACAAAAAAAAACCACATGTGCAACACTAAAGCAGAAAAATAGCAAATGAAGGCTTATGTATAACCGAAAAGGATTGCTACAGTAAGTAGTACACAATAACTAGCAATTTGATGCTTGAAACATACATAACTTCCAGCCAAATTCAATAGATTGAAAATCTTCAAGGTAAAACACATACTATGGCTCCTCCAATTGTGATTAAGAAAAAATTACTCCGTTGACATCAAATTGACGGAGAATTGTGATTTAAATATCGATACTCTATTAAAATGGATGTGTAGATTACCGTAAACGACAGAGGAAAGCTGAGATTCGATTTCAGAAGTTCGAGCAAGTTGATCGTCGGCGGCAGCAGCGTCTCTAGAAGGTTCCATTTTCTGTTGGCAGAGAGAGAATGTGTGTGTGTGTGAAGAGAGTGTGTGTGAAGAGAGTGTGTGTGATTGTGTGTGGGGAAATGTGGTGAATGAATTTGAGCGCGCTTTTTGTCCAGATTTTATATGCGGTTCATTTGGGCAATTTCCAATTTGTATATTTCAAACAAAATTATGAAGACTTTAGTCCCTGAATTTTATTTTTTAGCATTTCAACACCCTTGTAGAGTGAAAGAGTTGAAGCTCAAAGGTAAGACAATCTTTGAGGTTGACCACCCGCGCTCCCTTGGGCAATTTATTGAAGTCACATGCCTTTACTTTGTAATAAGTCGTTAGTTAGTTAGTTAGTGGGAGTGCATGTATGTGAAGTGTATATATGTACGGTGCTCATGCATTAGAGAGGAGATATAGAATCAGATTTCATTCTCAATTCTCTCTTCCTCATTTCCTTTGTTCTTCATGTTAGCTTCTACATTCTTCTAACATGGTATCAGAGCAACGATTAGGGCTCTGAATCTGCTTCTTCTCCTTCACCCAGCCGGTTCACCATTATCAATTCTAGAGCTGTCCGCCATGGGAGACACCTCAAATTGGCCATCGTCAGCCACTCTATCTTTAACCATCCGATACGCCTGGAGCGATTTTGATAGATATCAAGCTCGCATGCCTAGAAAATTACGTATTATGGAATAGATCGATGCATTTGTCTCTATTGGGGAAGAACAAGCTAGGTTTCATAGAAGGATTATATGTGAAGAGTCTATACAAAGGAAATTAGCAGATTTGTGGGAACAATGTAATGATGTAGTTCTCTCATGGATTGAAATATGTGTGTCGCAGGAATTGTTACCAAGCATCGTCTATGCGTCAAATGTAGCAAAGGTTTGGGCTGAATTCAAGGAGAGGTTTGAAAAACTCTAACTTGACTAAATTCTATCATCTTTGGACTCAAATTGGAACCCTAACTCAAGGTACTGATTCTGTTACCACATACTTTACTAAGATGAAAGACTTATGGGATGAACAAGACACCTTGATACCAGGTCAAGGATGTAGTTGTAAGGAGTCAGAACTATTTTTTGAAATATTTTATCAGCAACGCCTTGTGCAATTTTAGTAGGATTGAATGAAACATATGCTCACGCAGCCAAATTTTATTAAAAACACTTGTGTTATCAGTGAATCAAGCATATGCCTTAGTGATACAAGAAAAAAGACAAAGGGATATTGGTGTAATGTACATGAATAAAGAGCCATTAACCATGTTAGCTGGCAGAGGACAAATGATGAAAGGAAAAAGGTTTGATTTATCTGTGAACAATATGGGTATAAGGGGCATCAAAAGAAATTTCTATAATATTGTGGGATATCCACCTGATTTCAAGAGCAAAAGAAAGCAATGCAGGGTGATGGTGGCTTCAAGCCCTATGCTAACAATGCAAGAAGGAAATTGTTCTGCTGAGAGCCAGTCTCAAGGCCACTTCTTCACAGAGGAGGAGTATAAGTAGCTAGTGAACTTTCTGAACAAATCTTCAGCTGGTGATTGCAAAGTCAACATGGTAGGTATTATTTCCATGTTGTCGAATGAATGTGTTTTTGAATGGATTATTTGTTGATACCCAATTTTGCCCTCATATTTTTATAAAGGCCATATATACTTTTAAAATATCATTCCTGCACCATCACCAATTTACAAGAGTCATACAAGTATTTTCTATAATTTTTCATAATTTTTAAATCTTTAAAATTAACTTTCTTGCATTTAAATTATTTGAATATATATTAGTTACCCCTATAAATCATTTTGTGATGACTTAATCATCCAAATGTATTATTTGCATCCACATATATGTTTCATAATATTTTACCTCATTTTTCATATAGGTATATTTGTATTTTTAAGCTATTTATATAATTTTACAATAATAGCCTATATGTTGTGCATAATTATATTTTATTATAGTGTTTGGCCCAAATAGTATTTTTATATTTTTATAATGTCAAATTATTATTTTCAAGCATCTAACTACACAAATAATATTTTTATTATTTGTTAATTACTTCTTATAAATTATTTTTTTATAATTTTCGTGTATTTAAAAACTTTGGCCCAATATTTGAGTTAATTTCGAACCCAAAACCTATCCCAATAACCCCAAGCCCTAACCTGACAACCATTTTAATGAACCTAATCATGACCCGTATGAACGACCCGCCCCATTTTCCTTTGATCCTGACCGTTGATCTCAAATGATTAACGATCTATAATAAATTCCCAAACTTTCCTTATATCCCTTCACCCAAACCCTAATCTCATTTTTCCAATACAGTCGCCTCTGAATCCTCTCTATTTCATTCGTCTCTGAGAAACCTTAGCCACCACACCCTTCAATTCTCTCCGATTTCGACCTTAATATGGAATCTCTCTAAGACTTTCCTTCCTTATATGTTATGTCTCTGTGTTACTTACACGATTATAGTATCACCTAGTACTTGCCTATTTTTTGGCAAGTACCAGGCCTTGAGTCATGTACAATCGTCTTCAATATTTAAGATCTAAATGGTATTTCATCTGTATACATTCATGAAAAAGTGATATGAGGCCGATTCACCAAGATCTTTAGTCGATTCTTTGATTTCTGTCAAACTAGGGTTTGAAATTTCAATTTTTCCTTTACCGATTCTATTAGTAATTGCATATGATATTTTCTTTCCTTATTTGTGTTTGATTAATTATTTTTCATGTTTGCTTATTCGATTTCTACTACTATATAACCTCTCCCCAATTTCCCTTTTGGGCAGACTTTAATCACTAAAATTACTACTACTCTCTTTATCTCACTTGTTTTGTACTACTCTGAGGCTTAATCTCTTGGCTGGCTGAAAGCCAAGGCCATCAAAATTCGATTATCGAACCTTTCTCTGTGTGAGCACTGCCCGGGGTTTATTCGAAACCCTTGGAAACTCTGACGCACTGAGATTCCTAGGTTGTACTATTCATTTTGCTATTGGCATTGGAGTGTTGCTGAATTATTTCTCTTGTTTACTTGTTCACTAATCTGTAACTGGTAAGTACCTATGACCTTTCCAATTTCATTCTCTTTTCGTTTGAGTTCCTGCTCTACATATCTATGTCTATCAGATTTTTAAGAACCAACATGCTATTGTATGCTCTGAAGCTCTTCTTGAGGCAATATGCCTTTTAGTAATCGAATTTGCTTATTTGTTGCCTTGATTCTATTTTCTTAAGCCTGTTTGCTCTAATTTGTATGTTCGAATGCTTATTACTGTTGCTTATTCTGGGTTTAGCTTCTTACCTTGTTTTGTACCCTTGTGATGAGTCGATTCATGCCCAGAACCTATTCTAATTCTTGTTGAGTCATTCATGCGCAACTTAATGCTTTTCTAGAGTTAACTCATGATCGTGTTATTATTCCAAACATGATTTCCCGGCTATTTGTAAACTGATGCATTTTCCCCGCCTTGTTTAATCTGGTGTTCTTTAATACTGCCTAAGAATTCTAGGATGGAATTCAATATCTGGCTTCTTCTTCTATATGTGATTAAGCCTAGTGCAGGCTAGTCCTGTTAACCTATATCTGACATATTCTTGCCCATTACGAGTTCTGGTGCTATTTAAACCTTCGTGTATGATTGATAATGTTAAAATTCCTCATGCCCAGTTGAGAATATTGTTATAGACCATGTTCATCAGCCTGCTTGTTATGATCATACTTGCACTAGACACTCATGCTAGAAATTTTACTTGCTTATGTCTGTGATTCTGCAAGATTCCTCTGTCAAGATCGTATTTAAGTTAATCTTAGATCATATTATATCCTGAAACTCTACTTGGGATTGTATGATAGTTTGTGATGTTCCATCCTGTCTTTGAACTTCTAGCATCTTATGTATATAACTTCGTGTGATCTCGCCTATTTGCTCTGGTTAAACTACTGTTAGTTATAGTCCTAAGAACTAAGTGTGTGGACTTCAAGTGGTCTGATTAATTTATGTGCAATTTGTTACTCATATGGTTAAGTTTGGCATTGTTGGGTAAGTTAGTTCCCCCTTCAGACTTGGTATGGGTCTGTGTTCAAGTAATGCAGCTGTCAGACTCTAATGTCCTGGGGTGTACCTAGGCCTGGGTTTACTATTTTTGTGTGAAGAATGAAATCACTGAAGACCTTGAAGTTGCTCGGTTATTCCTCTTAGGGCCTACTCTGCTTATTGGACATGTACTCATTTTAGCTTGTAATATTTGAGCATGCATTCTTTATTTTGGGCCTATAATGATTTGTAAACAAATAATTGGGGCGTTAGTGAAATTAGAGAATGGGTGTGCTTTATTCTTGCATAAAGAGTAGAGAACATGCCTATAGGGTCTACGTGCTTTATTTGCTATTTTGTTTAACTTGCTATACTTCTGCACACTAATAGAAATCATGTCTATAGGAATCATGCACACCTCACTTGTACATTGTTTAAACATGTTGGTCCAAGTATTAACCATACTCGATTCTATGTTACTATTGTGCATTTAGACAGCATGCCTATAGGATGTACAACATATGCTTTTGTTATCCTAGATACCATGCCTATAGGACCTCAAATAATCAATTGGTCAATTGTTTATATTACTTTAAGTATAATGCCCATCTAGATATCATGCCTATAGTACAATGTCATTTTCCTAAGACATATATTTATAAAATCTGCGTTAATAATTCTAAGTTTGCAAACAGTTTACTGCCTCCTCACATAAACATGATAGTATAAGTGGTTATTTCTTATAATCCCTGAACGAAAAGGTTGCATATTTGATAAGGAGCAGGACCCCTTACTTGAAGAGAACTCTATCCAAGATAAGGAAAGAATTAGAAGTTGAAGATAACTAGAACTCTTCCACCAAGGAAGAGTAAAGCATTAGACTTCTAGTTAATCTTTATTCACTAACTCTATATATATCAGTTGTGTTCTCTTTTACAGGCGATGCACACATACTGAAGTTAAGCACGAATTGAGAGCAAAATAGAAAGGCATTTTGTGAGCAATTCTTGTGAGATTTAAGAGTGCGATCCTGAAGCTACACGAACCAGATTGAAGAACCAGCTCCATAAAGAGTTTTATATGTCTTTCTTTATTTCTAGTTCAAAGTTTAGTCGGCGTTTTGAGTTGTACCTTTTAGTTTTCTAAGAAGAAAATTGTACTAGGTACCTGAGTTGTATCTTTCAAGTTAGAGGTAATTTGAAGTAGTTGCAACAGCCTGTAGCGTGTTGCTATAAGGGTTAGAGTTAATCCTTAGGTTTGCAAGAGATTGTAAACTCTAGTTGTATTATTCAAATTAGAGTTAACTTGAAGCAGTCGCAACAGCCTGTGTCTAGTTGCTTCAAAGGTTAGAGGTAATCCTTAGGCTTACAAGAGTTTGTAAACTTTGTTGTTGGCTCAGAGTTGTAGTGAAGTGTTTGGAGAAAATCCTACTAGGTAGTAAGTCGTGGGTTTTTTTACCGTTTGAGCCGAGTTTTTTTCACGTAAAACTTCTTGTATTCTTTACTTTCTGTATTATTTATTCCGCAACTATAATGTAAGGAACGCATAGAAGAACCAGATCCTTCTATAATCCAGTGCACGCGAAAATCAGGCACCACACAAATCACCCCACTCTTGTGTGATATTGAAGTATAAAACATCAATAAGTATCAGAGTGGGTTATCCTTGAAGAGGCTAACACCTTAGGAGAAGATCAAGATGAGTGCACTACCTGGAAACTTTAAAGAGCAATCCACTATTATTCAATGATCACTACTATTCTTTGTGGAAGGAGAGGAGAAGAGATCACTTGCAGATGACTTATGGGTGCTTCAAATGTGGTAAAAAGAACCACATGATCAAGAACTGTCCTATGTAGGAAGTCGAGTGGAAAAAGGAGAAATCTGAAAGAAGGAACAGAAAGAAGGAATAGGTTCATGACAAGAAGAACTACAACAAAAGGTCATCCAAAGCAATGGTTGCTACTTGAAAAGATAGTTCTGAGGACACTGATGATAATGTTGAACAAACTCTCATAGCAATTCGAGAATCTGAAGATGAACCTGATGAAGAATTTGAGATAAGTTTTCTGGACCTTAAGGATAAAATTAAACTCCTTTCTAAAGATAGACTATCACAATTGTTGCTAACTTTAATTGATGAATCTAAAAATATAAGTTCTGAAAAAGAACAGTTATCAAAAAAGTGTAACTTTTTAAAAGCAGAATGCAAAAACCTGGAAATAAATGTTTGTAAAACTGAAAAGGAAAATATTGCGTTGAAGAACCAGGTTCATGCACTTGATACAACTATCTTAGAACTTAGATCTGAAAATATAAAGTTAAAGTTAGGGACAGGAAAAGAGATAGCAAGTGATATACAACTCAACCTAGAGGGTGACTTAAGGCAGGTTAAAGATGAGCTATACAAAAAGAAAGAAAATGTAAGAGTTTTGAAAGAGGACTTAACAAAGGTTAAACATTAACTTGATAAAACAAGTAAATAGAACAGGTCCTCCGATGCACTTTCATAGCTACAAGAACGTTATAGTAGCAATAGAAAGGGACTTGGCTTTGGGAACTCTGCATCTAAATTGAATTCCAAAAGCAAGTACCTAACACTTTCTTAGAATAAGATTTGCACTCACTGTGGTAATACTGGACACTATAGGAGTGAATGTGCAGCAAAAGAAAAAGCAAGTTTAAGGAATAAAACTTTTTTTCCAGGGAAGAATAGGATGCCAAGTTGGGCAAAAAAAATTTGATTTATCCATTTGCCCAAAGAAAGTGACCCAAACTAGTGTGGGTTCCTAAGACTAACCCCTGATTTGTTTTTTTGCAAGTCCAAGTGAAGGGGAGCAGCCAAATATGGTACATGGATAGTGGCTGCTCAAATCATATGACAGGAAGCAAGAACCAGTTTCTTTCACTTGAGGACCTTAAAGGAGGTAATATCTCCTATGGAAATGGGAAAAAAGGTGAGATCATTGGGGTTGGAAAGGTAAGTAAGACTGACTTGATAGATGGAATGAAGCACAGTCTATTAAGTGGATCATAATTGTATGATAGAGGTAACATGGTAGCATTCACATCTACCAAATTGTTTGTGATTAATCTTACCACTAACAAGATAGTTTTGCAGGGAAAAAGAGTGAACAACATATATGTTGTAGATCTTTCCACACTTTCAGAAAATGAACTCACTTGCTTAAGTGTGTTGGATAATGATCCCATCCTTTGGCACAAGAGACTTGGACATGCCAGTCTAAGTCAACTAAACAAACTAGTCTCCAAGGATTTGGTGATAGGACTGTCTAACATTAAGTTCAAGGAAGATAAAGTTTGTGAGGCTTGTGCAAGGGGGAAGCAGGTAAGATCCTCTTTTAAAAGCAAGAAAGTGGTAAGCACCAACAGGATGATGGAACTGGTCCATATGGATCTTTGTGGACCAATGAGAACATTGAGCAGATGCGGTAAGAGATATGTGATGGTGCTTGTTGATGATTACTCTAGGTTTACTTGGACATTATTTTTAACATCTAAAGATGAAGCATTTGACATGTTCACTTCTTTTATTAGAAAAACTCATAAACAACAAGGTAATCAACTTGCATCAATTAGGTCTGATCATGGTACTGAATTTGAGAATGCTAAATTTGCTGAGTTTTGTGATGAGCATGGCATAAAGCATAATTTTGCTGCTCCTAGGACTCTACAACAAAATGGAGTAGTTGAAAGAAAGAATAGGACATTGGAAGAAATGGTTATGACTATGCTTCTTTCTAGTAAACTGCCCTATAGTTTCTGGGCAGAAGCTATGAACACTGCATGTTACATCATAAATAGGTACATGACTAGGCCTCTTGTTGAGAAGACTCCCTATGAGTTACTTAAAGGGAGAAAGCCAAATATATCCCATCTTAGGGCATTTGGATGCAAGTGTTTTGTGCACAATAATGGTAAAGACTCCTTAGGAAAGTTTGATCCCAGAAGTGATGAGGGAGTATTCTTGGGACATTCTTCACATAGTAAAGCTTATAATATTTATATAAAAAAAATAACTATGTGTATAGAAAAAAGTGTACATATGGTTTTGATGAAACTAACATTCTTTCTGAGAGGCAAGAACATGATGAGGAAGCAATTGGGCTGGTGAGAAACTCAAATGAAACCACAGCCCAGACTGAAGCTGCACCAGAAGTAGGAACAGGTGATGGAACAGGTCCTTCCATCCAGGGCAACTTGACATGGGGAACTGAACAAAGAGGAAGTGATCCTCAAATCTCAAGGGAACCTGTCCATGAACCTGTTCCTCAGCAATAAAATATTGAAGGAACATCTAGGGAAAACCAGTTGGTTGTGAAACCTTACAAGTATCAAAGTTCTCATCCCATTGAGAACATAATTACTGATCCAACCTCTGGAATCAAAAACAGATCTTCGTTGAAGAATCTTTGTGCTTTTGATGCTTTTCTATCTCTTATTGAACATAAAAATGTTGCTGAAGCTTTGCAGGATACAGCTTGGATGAATGCAATGCAAGATGAACTCAACCAATTTGAGAGAAGTCAAGTTTGGTATCTGGTACCAAGACCTAAGGACAGATCAGTAATTGGTATAAAATGGGTCTTTAGAAACAAACTTGATGAAGATGGAACAGTTACAAGGAACAAGGCAAGATTGGTGGTTCAAGGATATAGTCAAGTTGCAAGATTGGAAGCAATTAGACTCCTCATAGCCTTTGTTGCTTATATGGAATTCATTCTCCATCATATGGATGTCAAGAGTGCCTTCTTCAATGGCTATCTAAAAGAAGAAGTGTTTGTCAAGCAAACTCCGGGATTTGAAAGCAAGGAATATCCTGATCATGTGTACAAGCTTGACAGGGCACTATATGGGCTCAAGCAGGCTCCAAGAGCATGGTATGAAAGACTATCAAAATTTTTGCTTGAGCATGACTACAAGAGAGGTAAAATTGACAATACTTTGTTCTTGAAAGAAAAAGGTAAAGATCTCTTGGTAGTTCAGATATATGTTGATGAGATAATCTTTGGAGCAACTACTGATAAGTTAAGTAAAGAATTTGCTAAACTAATGGGGAGTGAATTTGAAATGAGCATGATGGGTAAGCTTAATTTCCTTTTAGGCTTACAAATTAAACAAAATTCAAATGGAACTATGATCCATCAGTAGAAGTATGTGAAAGAGTTGCTTTAAAAAGTTTTAAATAGAAGATTCCAAAGAAATTGACACTCCTATAGTAACAACCACAAAATTGGATATGGATAAACCTGGTTTATCTGTTGATCAGAAGTTGTAAAGGGGGATGATTGGCTCCTTGTTATATCTTACTGCTAGTAGACCTGACATTATTTTCAGTGTAGGACTTTGTACTAGATTTCAGGAAAATCCAAAGGAGTTGCACTTGACTACTGTCAAGAGGATCTTGAGATACCTAAAAGGCACCACTGACCTCTGTATATGGTATTCAAAGGTTGTATCCCCATCTTTTGTGATAACACTAGTGCAATTAGTATGATCAGAACCCAGTCCATCACAAAAGAACTAAGCACATAGATGTTGGCATCGTTTTCAAAGGGATAATTTTGAGAAGTGTTGATCACTGTGGAATTTTGTGCTACTGATAAGGAAATTGCTAACATCTTCACAAAAGCTTTGAGTAGGGATCACTTTGAAAGGAACAGGTTAGAATTAGGGATGATTAAGATCACCTAAAAGAAACCGATTCTAACTCAATGATTGGTTAGATAGTTTGCGAATTTTGTGACTAATTAGATTAGATATTGCTTTGTCTAATGCTTTTATTAGTATACTCTTGTGCCATGTGCTAAAATACCTCACTGATGTCTAATGATATTATCCTTATTTTCTTGGAAAAAATCAGTCTTACACAAGAGAACTTTCAGTGAAGAACCTGGTTCATCGAGCTTATAAGGTATATATTCTACACTCTGCATAATTTGAAATAACTTCATATGGATCATGAACTGAAACTTCCAATGTGATTAGACTTCTAGAGTTCAAAAAGGTGTCGTTATACACTCAAGCTTTCCCTATGTAAATTGATCTGACCTTACCCTCTTATCTCAAATTTTTCGAAAGATCAAAATCTCCAAAACCTTAAAACTCTCTCTATTTCTCTCATGTTTCTGAATTGATCAAATGGAAAACACCCATGAGAATCCCAAAAACTTTAAACCCTTCCTCACCACCCAAAGAACCTCCACCCACACATTCAACCACCCAAACACCCAAGAAAAAGCATATCAAAATGATTGCATGCAATACAGTGGCCAGTAGAGAACAAGCTAAGAAATTGAGTGAGATGTTACAAGCCAGTCAAGTAGAAGAACCCTAAAAATCTGATGAGTCCGTCAAGTCTGCAACTGAGGGGGAAGAACCAGTTTCATCTGAAACTGGGCAGATAACTTCTGGGTTAAAAATTTCTGATGTTGCAACTAAAATACTGAGAATCTTGAAAATAGGTTTGTGTTGGTTGGTACGATTGCTGGTGTATAAACTGGCCGATCTGGAAAAATTGGTGGTCAAAATAAAAAAATTAAAAAAAGTGAGGGTGTTGAAGTAAATGTGAAGGGAAAGGGAGGAGAAAGAGTGACTGGATCTCTTTCACCCACTCTTGTTGGTTTGACTTAAGAAGCTGGAGCAATGATTGCATTAAGTGAAGAGATTAGTGATAATGAGGAGACTATGAATGAAAGTATGAGGATAGAATCACAGGAGATAGGTGATGGTTCTGGTGATAGAAGTGCAGCAGATGGGCTGGTTAGGTTATGGAAGCGGTTTCATGAACCAGTTCCTTCTCTTGCTAAAATAGACAAGAGTCTTTATCTGCTGCAAAATATGTCAGGTAGTTATAATCAAAAGAAGAAGAACAAAGTTGGAAAGACTGCAGGAAAGGGCATGGGTGGCACTAAGAGAAAGAGTGCTCCTTCTATCCCTGTAGCAACTCCTCCCACAAGAGGAAGAACTACAAGGATCCGAAGAAGCAGAGTGAGGCCAATGTAAAAAATGCCTCAGCTGAGAATGCCAAAAAAGTCGCTTGAAAAAAAAGGCTGGTAAGCCAAGTGGAGTAGTCCAGATTGAAGAGATGAACCTGGTTTTTGGAGGTGAATATGAGGATGTGGAAGTACACATACCTAGGGCCAAAAAGAGAAAGACTTCTCAAAAGAATTCTCGAGAAACAGAGGCTGAGGTTGAGGGCTCAATTGTGTCTAAAAGAACTAGGTCTGCTAAAAGGAGCAAGAAGGCTCAAATAGTGGAAAAAATGGCTAAGGATGCTGAGATTGAAAGGCTGAAGAAATGATTGGCTAAAGTAGAGGATGAGAGAGACTCTCTCAAGTGTGAGCTTTCAAAGTAAAAGGAGAATAATGATAGTATTCGTCAAGATATGGTGAAACTGCTGCAAGCCAAGAACCAAGAACCTGGTCCTTCCCAGTTTTTAACCCTTCTTAAGCCTAGTTGTAACCAGTGACCCAAGTGAAATTTCTCTGCCTTTTGTTCATGGTTCTATGTTTTTATTTCTTCTTATGCTTTGTGGTAGGATCTTATCAATCAATGAAATTGACTGCTTTTGCTCTAATTATTTGTTGATATTTCTTAGATGGCTAATATCCTTAGATTGATAAAGAGAAAATTGAACCCATGATTGCATTTAAAGTAGCCCCAGTATCCATGAGTGATATCTGCTAAAATCCGGTTACTTAACTTAATTATGCAACTTTTCGATGATGCCAAAAAGGGGGGAAATAAGGTGTGCTTTTGCTTTGGACTGTGATGTTTATAACCTAATAAACCTGGTCCTTGATGATTTGTGTCTTTAAAATGAAAAATGTTCTAATAGTGTGTTGATGTTGAGCTGAGTTAAAAAAGGTTTCATGCTTATGAAAAGCACGGAGTTTGTTATCATCAAAAAGGGGGAATTTGTTGGCCTGAGTAAGTTTGTTTTGATGTTTGACAAAGGAACACATGCATGAACCAGGTCCATGAACAGTGTACACAGGTGACGGGAAGAATCAAGCAAAAGGCATGCACGTGAAAGTGATAAGTATAAGTGGTTATTTTTGATAATCCCTGAACGAAAAGGTTGCATATTTGATAAGGAGCAGGACTCCTTACTTGAAGAGAACTCTATCCAAGATAAGGAAAGAGTTAGAAGTTGAAGATAACTAGAACCCTTCCACCAAGGAAGAGTAAAGCATTAGACTTCTAGTTAATCTTTATTTTCTAACTCTATATATATTAGTTGTGTTCTCTTTTATAGGCGATGCATACATACTGAAGTTAAGCACGAATTGAGAGCAAAATAGCAAGGCATTTTGTGAGCAATCATGTGAGATTTAAGAGTTCGATCCTGAAGCTACACGAACCAGATTGAAGAACCAGCTCCATAAAGAGTTTTATATGTCTTTCTTTATTTCTAGTTCAAAGTGTAGTAGGCGTTTTGAGTTGTACCTTTCAGCTTTCTAAGAAGCAAATTGTACTAGGTACCTGAGTTGTATCTTTCAAGTTAGAGGTAACTTGAAGTAGTTACAACAGCCTGTGGCGTGTTGTTATAAGGGTTAGAGTTAATCCTTAGGTTTGCAAGAGGTTATAAGCTCTAGTTGTATTGTTCAAGTTAGAAGTAACTTGAAGCAGTCACAACAGCATGTGGCTGGTTGCTACAAGGGTTAGAGGTAATCCTTAGGTTTACAAGAGTTTGTAAACTTTGTTGTTGGCTCAAAGTTGTAGTGAAGTGTTTGGAGAAAATTCTATTGGGTAGTAGGTCATGTTTCTTTTCACCGTTTGAGCCGGATATTTTCCACGTAAATATCCTTGTGTTCTTTACTTTCTGCATTATTTATTCTGCAAATGTAGTGTAAGGAACACATAAAAGAACCAGGTCCTTCGATAATCTAGTGCACGTGAAAATCGGGCACCACACAAATCACCCCCCCCCCCC
>AWOL01S0001301.1:36252-56158 GCA_000715115.1 Nicotiana otophora
CCCCCCCCCCTGTGTGGTGTTAAAGTATAAAACATCAATTAGAGAGGACAATAATGTTGCATATCCGATGCTGGAATTCAGAATCACCTTGAAACCATGCCTATAAGACTCTAAGTCTTAATTCTGAAACTATGTACTACCTAATTTGCTCACGTGCATTTGTTATTTACGTGGGGGGGCTAACTTGGGCCTCATCTTTATGTGAAGTCCTATCTATTTTGGATGTCCCTTAGTTTTATCATTTTGAGAAACCTAAGCTGAGTCTAGAACCACCTAATAGTAGGTCCAAA
The DNA here is from genome assembly GCA_000715115.1 of Nicotiana otophora. Taxonomy (NCBI): domain Eukaryota; kingdom Viridiplantae; phylum Streptophyta; class Magnoliopsida; order Solanales; family Solanaceae; genus Nicotiana; species Nicotiana otophora. Next base: position 36,543 of record AWOL01S0001301.1, read on the forward strand.
TCCTCCTGGACCATAGGCATGGGACGGGTAGTGCACGCATAGGATACAGTTTAGAATTAAACTAGAGCACATTTAAGTAACAACTTTAACATAGTAATCAGGTAGATGATAGTCTGTGCCCGCTGAATATTATGAGCAACCTCTATCTTAAGGGAGTTGCAAAGTATTATTTATGTTGCACTGGGTGATCCTTTAAGCAAAAAAACTTAGGACCCCTCCCCCCTTCTTTATATTTACACTTAGTCATTTAACATAGACCAATGCAGTTGTACACTTATAATCTTTAAGATCTGTACCGATTATTTATTCTTATGAGTTATAATATAGTCTTCAACTTCTATACTTTTCCTTTCCTATTTGATCACCTAGCTTAACTATCTAATCCACATAGAGTAAATTTTGGTTGGGGCCTATAATTGTGGACCTTTAAGAGTTCCTAACACCTTCTCTTTGAGGTAATCTGAGCGCTTACCCGATCTTTGGTGGCGTTGACTAGTCAAACATAGCTACTTGCAAATAGGTGCCCTAACACGCCTTAAAAATCGTTAGATGGCGACTCTTCTCTTTTAATACCAACTTTAAAAGAGTTGTTACACGTCGAAGCCTGTTTTCGCAAGAAAACGGGGCGCGACAGCATGGAGACTCTGTTGGGGATACTTAGGCTCTACCATAACGAACTTGACTTATGTGGATTATTTCCCTTGTCTTTCTATATTTGTTTAAATTACTATGACATACACATCCCTTCCCTTATTCTCCTTTATTTGCTATGACATGTATGACCCCTCTCTATTTCTTTCATCTTGTCTAAAACTGCTATATTATGACTCTCCCATCCCTATTTTCCTACTTGATTCATTACATTCTCGCACGTTTTCATGAGTTAAACTGACTTCTCCTTTTGTCTTTTTCTTTCTCTTTTGTTTCTACTCTTGTTCATCTTTATCATAATTGCTGTTTTTACGTACTTTCAACATGCAAATGCTTGTTAATGTGCTATTATTTCTACATAAAGCATGCTCCACATCATACTCCACTCGTGCCTATTATCAATATAGTGACGCTTGATGAGTGTCCACGCTTTCCTGAAATCACCCTTTTAAATCAGAAAGGCTTATTTGTTCGATGGTCCCGTGCCTTTCCCTCTCAAGTTGTTCACTTGAGAGTACCAGTCTAGACCCTCCTAGAAACCCCAATCCAATTTGAAATGTACATGCATCATGCTAAACCTAGTACGAATTAAGGCGTTATTGACGTAACAACACATTTAGATAAACCTTGTCCAAAGTCCAACGGGATTTCCATAATCCTAAAGGACACTATCATATTATGTGCATTACTTGGAGAAAATGTGTCAACATGCTAATCGAGTACATTAGATGTTTGAATGGTTTCTTAGTAGTGAGTTCATCATCAGATCAAAAAGGACTACTCACTTGGTACTGATCGGGTTGCGAGGAATCTACCCTTACACTCCTATAAGGGTAATGAGGCAAGCTGGAAGAAAATAAGTCATACCTCGGGTTTTCAACATGATCCTGTACAAGGAATATTTCAAGGGAGATGTCATCCCATTCAAGTTTGAAGTGTAACACATGTGAAACCAAAAGATTATTGTGGAAGGAGAAACTATTGAGCACAAAGTAAACATGGAGGCGATAAGGGAATAGAAAGAGATTTCCACTAAGTCAACAGAGAGATTATAATACCTGGAGCAAGGGTTGATGGAGCTAGAAGGGAAGATGAGAAAGAGACTTTGGGATTGTCAAGGCATGGACAACGATGAAGGAGGAAAGCTAGGAAAGGCTTACTTATTGTTGGACATGCGCGATCTGGGAAACATGATTAATGGGGTTAAGAGAGCCAAGCATGGAGAAGGCCCTTCAAGGACCAAATAGATTAGGAGATGATGTTCTTTACTGCTTTTTTAGTTTAGATTAAATTTCGATGTAATAAGGCTCAATGCTATTAGTGATTTTATTATTACTAGTGTCGATCTAGTAAAAGATTGTTTTGGCCTATTTTCACATTAATGAGATGAAGCAAACATTGGCATCAATTTTCTCCAAGCCTATGTGTCACTTAGGCCTACCTCAGGCACAATGAGGTCCCCCAAATTAGGAAGTAAATTATTGCATAACTTTGTGAAACATGTTTAAATATTGCAAACACTCTTTTATTTTACCTTACTGACTTGGTTACCTAGATCCAGAGGTCCTCCACCTCCCCCTCCACCTAGCGACCCGAAAAGCAAAGGCAAGGGCAAAGGGAAGATGGATGATTTAAGTGGTATCCGGAAAGATAATGCTATTGTGGCGGAAAATGTTAAAACTTCAGATGGTAGAAGCACCCCAGGGCAGAATGAGTTGGTCTTATGTTTGGAGCAGAATATCCTGGAGCTATAGGGCGAGCTTGAGCAGGCCTAAAATCTGGCAAACTTTTCCCTTACTCTCAATGTTCTCGACATCAACCAGCAAAATCCAACTATCCAAAACCAAAACACACAAAACCAGAATCCACGAACCATAGCTCCAAATTCTCCCGTACCACACCAGTATCATAATCCCGCACCTTCCCAAAACCTTAACCTACCACCAGTGCAAATCCTCAACAACATCACCATTATCAACTCAATACCCGCAAACCACTACTTATCACTCTCCCCAAAATGCACCACAACCTACTCTTGATCGCCAAAACTCAACCAACGACCACCCATATACCCAAGTTCTAGGAACTCATCAAAGCAATCTGATATATGTGGAAACCTTACCCTATACCCCGCAGCAAACCCTATACATACCTGAGCCAACTGAAAAGGGATATTCTCATTCAAAACATGGCAGAGGAACTCAAGAAACTTACAGGGAGAGTCCAGAGTGTTGAAGGTGGGAAATGCATTAAAGGTCTAAACTATGAATATTTGTGTATTCAGCCAGATGTGGAACTGTCGGAGGGTTACAAACCTCCCAAGTTTGAAAAGTTCGATGGCACTAGTGATCCGAAGGTGCATTTGTGAACCTACTAGGACAAGCTTGTAGGAGTACGTAAGAATGAACAAATCCGCATGAAATTGTTCATGCGAAGTCTTACAGGAGACGCCTTGTCTTGGTATATCAGTCATAACCCAAAGAAGTGGGAAAATTGGTTAAGTATGACATCAGATTTCATGGATAGATTCAGGTTCAACGCAAAGAATGCGCCAGGCATTTTTTATTTCCAAAACCCCAGGAAAAGGCTGACAGAAACTTTCCGCGAGTATGCTACTCGTTGGAGGTCATAAACCACAAAAGTAAGGCCAAACTTGAAGAAAAACAAATGAACAAGTTCTTCGTTAGAGCTCAAGATCCGCAGTATTATGAAAGGTTAATGGTCATCGAGAATCACAAGTTCTCAGACATTATCGGGTTGGGAGAGAGGATAGAAGAAAGAATCAAGAGTGGGATGGTGACTAATTTTGAGGCGTTGCAAGCCACAAATAAAGCCTTGCAATCAGGAGGTATCTCGAAAAAGAAAGTGGGCATTGTGATGGTAGCTCAAGGCCCTAAGTCTCCCCTCACATACCAGACACCCCCACCCACATATCAACACTCACCCCCAAAGTACTAATACCCTACCACTACCTACCATACCTACAACACTCAACCTGCATATTACCATTCACCTCCACCCGCCCGCCAAAACTACCTAAATCCATGTCCAAATTTCGATCGCAGAACTCCTAGATAGTATACCCCAATTGCCGAACCCATAGCCCAACTATATGAGAGACTGAAGGTCGCTGGTTACGTCACCCCTATTCCTACTGTTGCTGTTGAGAATCCTTCCCAGTGGATCAATCCAAACAAAACATGTGCCTATCATTCAGGCATGAAGGGTCATACTATTGAAGAGTGCCGCATGTTGAAAGACAAGATTCAGACGCTGATCGACACTAAGATTATACAAGCAAAGGAAGTTGCACTAAATGTCCGCAATAACCCTTTCCCGGATCACAGGGGTGAAAGGGTGAACGTGATAGAAACTGATGAGGAATAGGATCAGGAAGGGTCCATCAGACTCATTCGAGAAGGAGACACTCCTAAAATATCTCCGGTCACCCTCACACCAATTGTGGTACAAACCGAGGCACTATTTGAGTTCGAGTTAGCTACACCCTTCACTGTAATAGTAGCTCCCACACCATCTTACGAGCCTAATATTATCCCATGGGATTATGTTACGGAAGCAAAAAGAAAGGGAAAAGCCAAAATGGAAGAAACTGGTGCCGCACAAGATATGACTAGAACTGACAGAGTTTACATACCTAAGAATCTGGGAGGAACGAGCAAAGAAGCTTCACCTAAGCCGCCTATTGTTGAGACCGACACTACGATCTTTGGAGGAAGATACAAGCAAGGGAATACTCTATTGTTGACCACCTGAACAAGACCCCCGTTTCGATATCCTTCTTATCACTATTGCAAAATTCAGACGCACACAATAATTCCTTGATGAAAGTGTTAAGTGAAGCTTATGTACCCGCTGACATCACTAGTGAAGAGATGGCTAACATGGTCGGACAGGTACTGGAGAGTCACAAAATTACTTTCCACGAAGATGAGTTACCTCCAGAAGGATTGAGTCACAATAAGGCATTGCAAATCATAGTGCAATTTGAGGACAAATTCATTGCCAGAGTCCTGATAGATGGAGGTTCGAGCCTGAATATATGCCCACTGACCATTCTGAAAAGATTAGGCAAAGGCCTGTACGAGGGATGGGAGGCATGAATGTGAAGGCGTTCGACGGATCCCAGAGAGCCACTATCGGGGAAATCAACCTTGATCTATAGTTGGGTCCGACTTGGTTTGATGTTAAGTTCCAAGGGCTAGATATATCTGCTACTTACAACCTATTGTTGGGACGACCATGGATACATGAATCTGGGGCAGTGGCTTCTACTCTGCACCAGGCTGTGAAGTTCGAGTGGAATCATCAGGAGGTGATCATTCTTGGAGACGGAAGCAACCCTATCTACACTTACTAGACTGTTCCAGTCATTGGAAAAAGGAGAAAGTTGGGTGGAGAAACATATCACCGCATTGAGCGGGTGAATACAATTGAAAAATATCGATGGTGGAGTAAGAATATAGAAAGCATATTGTTGTGGACGTGATATGCACCAGACAAGGGTCTCGGCAAAAAGCTTTAAGGGATCGCTAAACCCATACAACCACAGTATCATGGCATGACCTTTGGACTCGATTATGAATATACCGTACAAGAACATCAGGATTGGATACCACCATGGCACGCCCGTTACTATCCACTGGATTAGTCCATACCACCTCTGCACCAGACTTCCGCCAGGCTAACATAATGTGGGGATCCGAGGAAGATGAGATTTTGGCCGGTATGAGGAAGCTATTTCTGGATGAAGAAGACATGGACTGAAGTGTAATTGTTGAGGAGGAGGATCTTATCATTCAGTCAATGGAAGAAGGAGTTGTTCTCAAGAACTGGACCGCTGCACCATCCCGGGCTCGCCGAGTTCCTGGTAGCCTAGCAAATTAGCATGACTTGTTTTCAAATTATTTGGAGCATTTAAGACATTTTTAGTATTTTATTTTGAAATAATTTCTCGAGCCATCGAGTTGTACCTGTTGACATTTTTAAGTTTTATTAATGCATTATTGCTTTTCATATTTATTATTATCCTTCTATATTATTTTCAGCATAATTATTACATATCCTGATGAACCTACGACTGTGACATGTAATGAGACAATGCAACATAAGAACAGTGATTCGAAAGATTTGGAAGATGATTTAATACATAAGGAAATTGTCAAAGAAGTAGAGAATTTTAAAAACAAACCAAAGTTTAATTTGGAGGAAACTGAGGCCATTAACTTAGGGGATTCTGAAACAGTCAAGGAAATGCGTATAAGCATTCATCTATCATCGTTAGAGAAGAAAGAGTATATTAGGTTCCTAAGGGAATATGAGGACATTTTTGCATGGTCCTACGATGATATGACAGGGTTAAGCGCATCTATAATAGCTCACAAGCTACCTACCAATTCCATGTGTCCACTGGTAAAGAAGAAAAATGGAAAGTTCAAGCTAGATATGAGTCTGAAGATAAAAGAGGAGGTCACCAAGCAAATCAAAGCCAAGGTTCTTCGAGTGGTTGAATACCCGACCTAGTTAGCTAACATTGTGCCGGTTCCGAAGAAAGATGGTAAAGTTAGAGTATGTGTCGATTACCGAGATCTGAACAGAGCAAGTCCTAAGAATGATTTCCCATTGCCTAACATAGACATACTGATCGAAAACTGCACCAAGCATGAGCTACAATTCTTTATGGATTGCTTCGCGAGATATCATCAGATCTGGATGGAGGAAGAGGATGCCGAGAAGACTGCCTTTATCACACCATGGGGAATATATTGTCACAAAATGATGTTGTTTGGTTTGAAGAATGCTGGGGTCACCTACATGAGGGCCATGATGACTATCTTCCACGATATGATACACAAGGAAATAGAGGTGTACGTGGATAATGTTATCATCAAATCCAAAAGGAGCTCAGATCACATAGCATACCTGAAGAAGTTTTTTGACCGACTTCGAAAATACAATTTGAAGTTGAACCCCGCAAAATGTGCCTTCGGAGTCCCTGCTAGAAAGTTGCTAGGTTTCCTCGTCAGCCACCGAGGTATTGAGTTAGACCCGTCAAAAATCAAAGCTATCCAGAACTTGCCACCGCCAAAGAATAAGAAATATGTGATGAGTTTTCTAGGACGCCTCATTTATATCAGTCGTTTTATAGCAAAATCAACGGTGATATGTGAGTTAATCTTCAAGATGCTGAGGAAAGATGCTGCAACAAGCTGGACTAAAGAATGCCAGAAAGCCTTCGATAAAATCAAGGAGTATTTAACTAAACTGCCCGTATTGGTCCCGCCAGAACCAGATTGACCTCTGCTGCTTTATATGTCCATGTTGGATGGAGCCTTTGGTTGCGTTCTAGGATAACATGACTAAACTGGGAGGAAAGAGCAAGCGATATATTATCTGAGCAAGAAATCCACGCCTTATGAGGCCCAATACTCTTTGTTGGAATGCACTTGCTGTGCTTTGACATGGATAGCCCAGAAGTTGAGATATTATTTTTATGTGTACACTACATATCTCATATCAAGAATGGATCCACTAAAATACATCTTTCAGAAACCCATGCCTACGGGTAAGTTAGAAAAGTTGCAGATATTGCTAAGTGAGTTTGACATCATCTATGTAACTCAGAAGGCAGTCAAGGGGAAAGCGTTGGCCGATCACTTGGCGGAGAATCCCGTAGATGGAGAATACGAATCATTGAAGATGTATTTTCCCGACAAGGAGGTGTCGTTTGTAGGTGAAGATATTACTTAAGCATATGACGGTTGGAGGATGATCTTTGACGGAGCAACAAACTTCAAGGGAGTGGGCATCGGAGCTGTCTTAGTATCAGAAAATGGTCAACATTACCCGGTATCCGTAAAACTCAGGTTCCTGTACACCAATAATATGGCAGAATACGAGGCCTGTATCTTGGGACTCAAGTTGGCCGTTGACATGAATGTTCAGGAGTTGCCGGTAATCAGAGATTCTGATCTATTGGTACACCAGATACTAGGAGAATGGGCTACTAAGAACACTAAATTATTGCTATACTTGCACTGTGTACAAGATTTGATCAAGAGGTTCACAAAGATAGAATCCAAACATGTTACAAGGATTCAAAACGAGTTCGCAGATGCACTAGCTACCTTGTCTTCCATGATACAATATTCAGACAAGCATTTTATCGACCCTATCCTAATAGGAATTCATAAGCAGCCAGCCTATTGTGCTCATGTTGAAGAAGAGTTCGACGAAAATCCATGGTTCCACGACATCAAGGAATACTTGGAAAAGAGAGAATACCCAGAGAATGCTACACACACTCAAAAGCACACACTTTGAAGATTGGCCAACCATTTCTTTCAAAGCGGTGGAACTCTGTATAGAAGGACTCCTGATTGGGGATTACTGTGATGTGTTGATGCCAAGGGGGCATCTTGATTGCTGGAAGAAATACATGCCGGAACTTGCAGACCTCACATGAAATTTTTCGTTTTGGCCTAGAAGATATTAAGAGAAGGGTATTTCTCGATGACTATGGAAACATACTGTATTAAATATGTTCAAAAGTGTCACCAATGCTAGATACATGCTGATATGATGCGAGTGCCGCCCAACGAACTCAGTATAACGAGTTTACCCTGACCTTTCTCTGCTTGGGGCATGGATGTCATCAAACCAATTGAACATGCTGCTTCAAACGAACACAAGTTCATTTTAGTGGCTATAGATTACTTAACAAAATGGGTTGAATTCGCGTCCTATAAGGTTGTAACTACAAAGGTCGTAGCAGATTTTGTTCGGGACCGCATTGTTTGTCGATTTGGAGTACCCGAGTCAATCATTACTGACAATGTTGCCAATATCAACAGTGATCAGATGACAACCATGTGCGAAACATTCAAGATCAAGCATCAAAATTCTACAACATACAGGCTGCAAATGAATGGAGTCGTAGAAGCCGCCAATAAGAACATCAAGGAGATATTGAAGAAAAAGGTGGACAACTACAAGCAATGGCACGAAAAGCTACCATTTGCTTTTCTCGGATACCGTACCATAGTTCGTACATCAACAGGGAAAACTCCCTATCTACTGGTCTGTGGTAACGAAGTTGTTATCCTTGTCGAAGTAGAGATGCCTTCCTTAAGAATTATACAAGAAGTCGAGCTCAGCGACGCGGAATGGGTACGGATCTGGTACGAACAACTAGCTCTCATTGATGGTAAAAGAATGAACGTGGTATGTCACGGTCAACTCTACCATAACAGAATGGCAAGGTCCTTCAATAAAAAGGTTAGGTCAAGACAATTCACACCGGGGCAATTGGTGTTGAAGCGAATCTTCCCACATCAGGATGAAGCAAAGGGGAAATTCTCACCCCAACTGGCAAGGACCTTACATGGTTCACCGAGTACTAATAGGAGGAGCGCTTATACTTGCAGAAATAGATAGAGAGATCTAGCCAAAACCTATCAATTCGGACGCAATCAAGAGATATTATGTTTAAGACTATGTTTGCACTTTCTATTTGATGTAACCTGAACTACGCTTGAACTGATTTCCATTTAAGAGGGGATACGTAAGACACCCTGTGGGTTTGGTCACATCATAATAAAATCTTCATTCTACCCTATGGTCAGAAATTGGGACAAGATCTCGAGTTTGCCCGATCTCGTCGTTTAGAATCGCAAAGGAATGTATCGCTAGAAGTATGCAATTAAACTAGTGCAGAAATTTGAGGAGGATCCTCAAAATTCTGAGTTAAGGAGGTTGCAATGTCTCAAAAGCGTGTCACAGTCGCCAATTCTACAAAATTATTTTCTCTCATGCATCATCACATATTTCAAACAACTACATTTTTTATATAAATGATTTATCGCAAATTCATGTTTTTTGAAAATTTCATTTTTCTATAGTAGCCAGACACTACCCGAGGTGACTTAAACAGGACCTCAAGACAGGAGAAAAGGCAAAGCAAGGAATCGAGAGCACGAACCAACCTTACCCCCTCTACAAAACCCATGATTTTTCTTTGGATGCAGGCATAGTGGACATAACACGAACGTCTGCAAATATAAACATACAACAAGATCACTATCTTCATACTGACATAAGTCGCCAAACGCAAATGCGTCAAGCTAAGAAATACTTTGCCCTCTCGCATTTAATCATTGCTCTTCTTTCATAGGGCTAAGAATTGCCCTCATCATTGAATAAGGCTAAACGTTGCCTTTCTCTGCATGAGACTAACCACTGTCTCGATTCCTTGCATGAGGCTAAGTGCTGCCTCCATTATTGCATAAGGCTAAACGATGCCTTCCTTTGTATAAGGCTAAGCATTTTCTTTCCTTGCATGAGGCTAAGAACTGCCTTCCTTTGCATGAGACTAAGCACTGTCACCATTCTTTGCATGAGGCTAAGAATTGACCCAATTATTACATAAGACTAAGCATTGCATTTCCTTGCATGAGACCAAACACTATCACCATTCTTTGCATGAGGCTATGCATTGCCTCCATTATTGCACAAGGCTAAGCATTGCCTTTCCTTGCATGAGACTAAGCACCGTCACTATTCTTTATTGCATAAGGCTAAGAATTGTCTTTCCTTGCCTGAGACCAAGCACTGTCACCATTCCTTGCATGAGACCAAGCACTGTCACCATTCCTTGCATGAGACCAAGCACTGTCACCATTCCTTGCATGAGTCTAAGCATTGCCTCCATTATTGCATAAGGCTAAGCATTGCCTTTCCTTGCATAAGACTAAGCACTGTCACCATTTTTTCCATGAGGCTAAGAATTGCCTCCCCTCGCATGAGACTAACTACTGTCTCCACTTACATAAGACTAAGTATTGTCTCACTTCTGTGCATCGGGCTAAACACTGCCCTCATCTCATACAAGATTAAGCCTTGCCTTATCTCATTCTCGCATGTGACAACGCATTACCTGTTTCCTTTATCAAATGATCGATATTACCGCATACTTGCATTTCATAGGCTAAAACATCGCCACATTATTCGAAGGCACCATCCTCATAGCCTGAAGACACCATGCCATGGCCTGAGGATTTCTCGAAATTACATATCATTATTCAAAGGCGTCATAGTCTGGAGGCACCATTCTCATGGCCCAAGGACACCATTCCATGGCCTGGGAATCCCTTTTCACACGCTCCATGGCTCAGGAGGTCGTAGTCTAAGGACATCATCCTCATCGTCCAAAGACAACTCTCATAGTCCAAAGAGAATTTGAATCATGTTTAAAGTTTTTGCAATAACCCATATATATTCGCATGCATCGTGTTTTAAGTTTTGCAGGTAACTCGAAGGTAACCTTTCTACAAACAGGAGAAATTCTCACTCCGGTTTCTGTTCACAACGTTCACATCCTTCAATCACCTCGAACATAACCAATGGTCAGTAATTGATTATCCTTTGTTCTATAACCATTCAAATACTTGCCTTATAAATCCATAGCGATCAAATTCACATTCATAGCTCTACCTATAATCATCTATTATCACATCCAAAAGATCCTTTTTGAAACACGCGACCACTCTTATGACAACTCCATCGGTTTCGTTCGTCGTTGGATCCAGAACTACACACGGCCTGACTCCCGTAACACCAGGGATATGTAGGCAACTCAAGAACTAGGGTTCAGTCCCCAGTTTTTCAAAACACATCATTCCTCACTCACTTCGGACAAAATTGATCATCATTTTCTTTACCTGGCAACTCTTTCATTATTCTCGGGTAAATAGGGGTAACTGTTGATACCCAATTTTACCCTCATATTTTTATAAAGGTTATATACGCTTTCAAAATATCATTCCTGCATCATCACCAATTTACAAGAGTCATACAAGTATTTTCTATAATTTTTCATAATGTTTAAAGATTTAAAATTAATTTTCTTGCATTTAAATTATTTGAATATGTATTAATTACCCCTTTAAATTATTTTGTGATGAATTAATCATCCAAATATATTGTTTGCATCCACATATATGTTTCATAATATTTTACCTCATTTTTCATATAGTTATATTTCTATTTTTAAGCTACTCACACAATTTTGCAATAATAGCCTATATGTTGTGCATAATTATATTTTATTACAGTTTTTGTGCCCAAATAGTATTTTTATATTTTTATAATGTCAAACTATTATTTTCAAGCATCTTACTACATAAATAATATTTTTATTCTTTTTTAATTACTTCATATAAATTAATTTTTATAATTTTCGTGTATTTAAAAACTTTGGCCCAATGTTTGAGTTAATTTCGAACCCAAAACCTAGCCTAATAACCCAAAGCCCAAACCAGACAACCCTTTTAATGAACCCGATCATGACCCATATAAATGACCTGCCCCGTGTCCCTTTCATCATGGTCGTTGATCTCAAATGATCAATGACCCATAATAAATCTCTGCCTTTCCTTATATCCCCTCACCCAAACCCTAATATCATTTCCCCACTCCAGTCGCCTTTGAATCCTCTCTATTCCATTCATATCTGAGAAACCCTAGCCGTCACACCCTTCAATCCTCTCTGATTCCGACCTTAATATAGAATCCCTCTATGATTTTCCTTCCTTATATGTTATGTCACTGTGTTACTTACATGATTATGGTATCACCTAGTACTTGCCTATTTATTGCAAGTACCAGGCCCTAAGTCATGTGCAATCATCTTCAATCTTGGTATTTCGTCTGTATACATTCATGGCAAGGTGATATGAGGCCGAATCACCAAGATCTTTGGTTGATTCTTTGATTTCTGTCGAACTAGGGTTTGAAATTTTAATTTTTCCTTTACCGATTCTATTATTGATTACATGTGATATTTTCTTTCCTTATTTGTGTTTGATTAATTATTTTTCATATTTACTTATTCGATTTCTACCACTATATAACCCCTCCCCAATTTTCACTTTGGACAGACTTTAATAACTAAAATTACTACTGCTCTTTTTGTATCACTTGTCTTGTACTACTCTGAGGCTTAATCTCTTGGCTGTCTGAAATCCAAGGCTACTAAAATTCGATTATTGAACCTTTCTCGGTGTGAGCACTGTCGGGGGTTCATTCGAAACCCTTGAAAAATCTGACACACTGAGATTCCTGGGATCTACTGTTCATTTTGCTATTGACATTGGAGTGTTGCTGAAATTATTCCTCTTGTTTACTTGTTCATTAATCTGTAATCGGTAAGTACCTATGACCTTTGCAATTTCATTCTCTTTTCGTTTGAGTTCCTACTCTGCATATCTATGTCTATGAGATTTTGATGAACCAACATGCTATTGTATGCTCTGAAGCTCTTCTTGAGGCACTATGCCTTCTAGTAATCGAATTTACCTATTTGTTGCCTTGATTCTGTTCTTTTCTTAAGCCAGTTTGCTCTAATGTGTATGATCGAATGCTTATTTTTGTTGCTTATTCTAGGTTTGGATTCTTACCTTGTTCTGTACCCTTGTGATGAGTCAAGTCATGCCCAGAACCTATTCTAATTCTTGTTGAGTCATTCATGTGCAACTTAATGCTTTTCTAGAGTTAACTCCTTATCGTGTTATTAGCCCAAACATGCTTTCCCTGCTATTTTTAAATTGATGCATGTTCCTTACCTTGTTTAATCTGGTGTTCTTTAATACTGCCTAAGAATGCTAAGATAGAATTCAATATCTGGCCTCTTCTTCTATATGTGATTAAGCCTAGTGTAGGCTAGTCCTGTTAGCCTATATTTGACATATTCTTGCCTATTACAAGTCCTGGTGCTATTTAAACCTTCATGTATGATTGATAATGTTAAAATTCCTCATGCCTAGTTGAGTGGATTGTTACATACCATGTTCATCAGCCTACTTGTTATGATCATACTTGCACTAGACCCTCATGCTAGAAATTTTACTTGCTTTTGTTTGTGATTCTGCAATCCCCTGTCAAGATCGTATTTAAGTATGCTTTTGAATTGCTTGAAGACATTGATTTGAGTGGATCCAAACCTGTTACTACACCACTGGAGATTAATCTTAAACTCACATCTGTTGAGTATGATACTCATGTTGGGAAATCCGATGATGAGCAATTGACAGATGCTGGGAGTTATCAGAAGTTAGTAGGCAAGCTGCTGTATTTGACCATCACTAGGCTAGATATATGTTTTGCAGTGCAAGTACTGAGTCAGTTCATGCAAGAACCAAAACTATCACATTGGAATGCAGCTTTGAGATTGGTGAGGTACATTAAGGGGTCACCTCGACAAGGAATACTCTTAAAGAGAGGAGCTTATATAGAGCAATTAGCAGCCCTTTGTGATTCAGACTGGGATGCTTGTCCAAATACAAGAAGACCAGTAACAGGCGATGCAGTCAAGTTAGGGGAGTCCTTGATATCTTGAAAATCCAAGAAGCAACAAGTCATAAGCAGAAGCTTAGCTAAAGCTGAGTACAGAAGTATGGCAGCAGCAGTAGCTGAAGTGGTTTGGCTAGAAGGTCTACTAAAAGAATTGAGTGTTGACGTATCAACACCAGTTAAGTTTTTCAGTGACAGTAAAGCAGCAATGTAGATTGCATCTAATCCAATATATCATGAGAGAACAAAACATATCGAGATCGACTGCCATTTTATTAGGGAGAAGATTAAGAAGGGACTGATTCAACCGGAATATGTGACTGAACTTTTCACAAAAGGGTTAGGTGCAGCACAACACCATTACATGTTATCCAAGCTAGGGGTGTTAGATGTGTAACACCCTCCAGCTTGAGGGGCAGTATTGAAGTCACGTGCCTTTACTTTGTAATAAGTCAGTTAATTAGTTAGTTAGTTAGTAGGAGTACACGTGTGTGAATTGTATATATGTAATGTGCTCATGCATTGCAAAGGAGATATAGAATCAGATTTCATTCTCAATTCTCTCTTCCTGATTTCCTCACGTTAGCTTCTAGATTCTTCTAACACAATTACACCACTCAAAATTAAGAGTATTATTACTATAGAGGTCCAAATAGTCAATCGAATTCAAAATGGTCATAACGAGTTCATAAGTAGCAATAATATGACTCATAGAGCCAATATGATCTACTTTAAGATAGTGTTTTCAGGTTATTTTGTTAAAGTTAGAATTTCGAGCTATACCTTCTAAGTCCACCATGGCGAATTGAAAGGCCTCGTCGTCCTCTCGGTGACTTCGACCAATGACTTCTCATCAAAGTTGAAAAACAAAATGGATACTTGAAAGGGTTGATGGAGATATCAACATCGCCCACTCGTCGCTCCTCTTAATCCGATAATGTCGTTGTTATTAATTATTATATCAACAGGTATGACATCAACCGACTTGACTAAATATCGTAAAAGAGATTAGAATCTCAAGCATCAGCAAGTGTCCAAGTCCAATAATTAGGGACAAAAATAGATGGGCTAATAGTACCCACTACTCAGGCTTGGGCTTACAAGTTTTGAGCAACAAGAAGACATTGTACATACAAGGAATGAAGACTTAATTGGAGTTGCTATAGTTGTGTAATTCTGGCCCTTTAAGTAAGCATAGCACTTTATCCAATGACGACTCAATTTTTCACTAAAAAGATAAAGATATAATCTCCTATGATCAGTTACAAATTGAATATAAGGAAATAACTCTACATAAGAGATAGGTTGTGGGAAATTATGTGAGTGGGAGAGCGAGGAAAATGAAGCGAGCATAAGCATAAGTGACGTTCAGCCTTATCATAAAACTTGAACATCATCTAAGCTTGATATATACATATTATCTCATATTCATTTTTTTCCAAAATGAACCATTAATTGAATTTACACTCGATATAATTAATCCATTTCTTATAATATAACATTCTTCAACGTTATTATTATTTAGGAAGTTAAGTTGTTTTTCTTAATTATATTTTTCAACTATATTAGTTTAAGTTAAGTTGTTTTTCTTAACTGTAAAGTTTGTGATTTATAGTACTATACAATTCAATCCGAAAATCAGATGAGTTTGACTCTCACACTTGTGAGTTGTGACCATGTAAATCTTTTTGGCGACAGAAGGAGTATTATTTATTTTTATTTTTATTTTCTGTCAATGCTTATTTATGTCAAAACAAAAGGATAAAAATTATAGTATCACTAAAATATATTTCATTTAGCAAAATGTTGTTGCCAAATTCATTTGCACATATCAACATTTCTTCCCCAGTTCAATCAAGATAATAGTCTATACTATTATAAAATTACATATTATTATTTACCCGTAAATAGTATAGTTGAATTTGTAACATGGTTTATATACACGTAGATTAAATTGATCCGCTAAAATAAAGTAATGAAGAACAAAGCAATTAAAATAAAGATGCTTGAAGAAAAGACAAGTCTGGGCTTCAGAATGTTCCCCTGAATCATAAATAATTAGAAAATTTTGATAGTACTTGTATAAAGTTTAAGAGAATGATAGAAAGAATATCAGCCTTTTGCCATCGGTGTTTCTTGATCGTCTTTTTTTCCCTTTACAATAGAATGAAAGCCTTTATTTATACTAAAGCTACGAGGTGCTTGATTACAAATCATGCCCCCTTAATTACCAATATTAATGTTATAATAAAATACAATTAAAAGGTAATAAAAAATAATAAAAGCCAATAAAGGCCGAAGGAATCTCGGTCATATCTTGAATTGTTTATTATCTGGCCACAGGTTTTGTATCCGCTGTCAACATCTTATCCAGTTATAGGTTTGTATCCGGTGTCAACATCGTATCCAGCCACAGGTTTGTTTCCGGTGTAAATATGGTTGAATCATTGTTGATTGGCCATCCTTGACACGTGTTACTTTCCAATTCACCCAACTTCTGAGATCGGTTTTTACCGTATACAATTATAAGTAATAAGTAATACTAACTTCTTGTTGGTTAACTTAAAGAGGGAAAAGGCAAATAACTTTGATTTTGAGCAGATAGACATTTTCAAAATATAAGCAAATGTTACAAATGCTTTTTGGATATCAAATAAGAAGTAGAATTATGTCTTATAGTCTGATTGTCTTTTGTGTTCCTCTCTTGTAGTTTTCAACGATTGGGTACAACAGCCAATGAATAAAAACAAGGATATTTTTTTTCTATTATTACTGACAGAGAATTTTTCGTTAGATGTATTAAGTCATGACTCAATATTATAATGGGATTTGAAAAAGATTTATATAAACATCTTTTGACATTAGATATATATCATAGTACTAAGTCATAAGGAAAATTATTACACCTCTCATTATATTAATATTATTTCTATTTACTTATGTCGGGCATAAAAGGAACATTTGAGTCATCTGAATTCTCTTCAGATACGAAAATCCAAACAGCCTCGGATATGCCACTCACCCCTCGTGCCCTTGATTTTTTAGAGCTTATATTTCAATTCCAACTTTCTTCTTTCTTTTTTTCTTTCTTTCTTTTTTCTTTTTGCTACAAGAATAATTTGACCATTCTAATCTGAATTAATTATTAAATACTATAGCATTGGGATCTGTAAATCCTATAATATTCACTAATTATTTATATACATATATATATATATATTTTTATCTTTTTAGATACCAGTTAATCGGTTACAAAGAATCTGAAGGATGATTAAATGAAAAAGTGGATATTAGAAATTCATTTCTGTTTATTCCAAGGTTTAGCTGAAATTTGAAAGAGATCACTTAGCTAGCGTTTCACTATAAATTCCCAAATTTGTTCTAAAAAATTTGATTTGGGTAAATTTGGTTTGAAGATGAAAATGTGTTTGGACATCAGTTTTCAAAACATATTTTCCAAATTTATTTTGAAAAAACATGAAACATGACTTATACTCACAAGTTCTAAAAACTATCACAAATATCTAATAGTATCATTATCAATAACATTCATTATATTATCGCAAATCATAGTCCTGAACATAAATAAATTTGATACAAAATTATCATTTTTATAATGAACTACATGATATACTATCAGGTGACCGAGAAGACGAAGCAACATTATTACAAAATAATAAATGGTGCGTTTTTTTATAAAATACAAAAGTTTGGGGTAATTTTTAAATAAATATAATAGTGATATTTTGGTCTTTGGGATTTGGAATTTTGCCAAAATGTAGACAAAATCTATGGCCAAATATGTAATTATCAAATAAAATTCAAATTTATTTTGACAAAATCTATAATTAAACTATTCGTTAGTAAGTTTCCATACGACCACTCAATCTGATGCTAAGTCACACAGCGTCTCGAAAAGAATGGACGAGCCATATACACAATACAGGGATTGCACTCGTGGTTTTAGCTGAGATCCAATTGGTGTAACCCATCCGAAATAAGTATGTTATCTTCTAAATAAATGTGAGAATTTGGAGTGAATCCCTAATTGTCTTCTTTTGTTAGCCTAAAGCAGTGTTAAGATATGAAATGGATAAGATTAATGATCTTGTTAACTTTTGTCTATCCTTTCTTTCTTTTTGCTTGTTGCTTTTAAAAATAATAATCCATCCCAATTTATTTATCTAGTGTTTCTTATAGGGAATATCTTCTCTTTGCAATGTTCACAAGTATTATCATCCTTCTAGTGAATAATTTGTTTTACAATGTCTGAACATGAAATGTAAGGACAATAATCTCAGCCTCTTTATTCCTAGGAATAGTAGTTTTTAATTAGGTTAAGCTCAATACAAGTGTTGTACTTCAAGTAATCAAAACTACCACTAGATTTCCATCTTAGGCAACAGGATATATGTGTATGACAGGGCAAGTTACCAACAAGAATTGTGATGGGATAGTAAATAATTCTTTATCCTTAAATAGAGGTTTCAAATTCGTACTTTGGGTATAAAATCGTTTTTCTTAGAGAGTGTTTTATCCTTCAATGTGAAATTTTTCGATGCGAATTCGAATTTAATCGGACTCCAATACGGACACTGAACACCCGACGATAAACTAAAAAAAAAAGACATGACAAGTTTACTAGCTCCCCTATTTGCAATAGAGACGAACTCTCATTTAACTCATTCTCCTGTCTTAGATTAAATTGTTCTATATTTTATTTTTTGGTTTCACAAAATAACATCTACTCTTTCAATAGAGAGACTTGTACCTTCTTCCATAAAACTTTCGTTCAAATGTCAAATTAGAACTTTTATATAAATTTTTATGCTTAAATCTAGCTAAACATTTACATTGAGACTAATGGAATATGTGAAAATCTCATCATTTTGGACCAAACAATATGATGAACATATAGTACACCAAATCGTACTATAAAATCTAGGCTTTAACTCATGGTTTGATTTCTTTCATCATTAATGTCTCCACAAAGAACGTCAATATTTCCTATGAGCCTAATTTTTCATTACATAATATAACGACTTCTTAAATATTATGACTAAATTTATTTTCAAAAATTTCTATCTACGTTCTATTTTAATCCAACACAAGTGAATTAGACATAATGAGACAATAAGTTGCCCAAGAAAAAAGGACAAATAATCAAACAATATACAAATGTACATATATTTATCTTCAGGTTTTTTATTATATTTTTTAAATTCGGTAGTGTCCATTTACCGATTTACAAAAGTTTAAGATAAGAAATTAAGATAAACAGATGGTGCATGAAATGATAGAAGGGCAAATTGATGACCTCCTTAAAACATTATATTAGCAATTATTGACATAGTACAACATTACTTGTACTGTTGTACACATGACATGATCTCATGAATATTGATTATAACATAGAGAGCACTGAAAATAATTTAACTTCGACAACTAGTGGACCATATGATTTGTTCTGTATATTATAGATATGCATATTCTTTTTCGCACACTACATTTTTTCTTTACCAATGAGATAAAAGGACTGCACCCTCCACACCATTTTACACGGCAAGGTGCAATTTTTTATCTCATTGGTAAAGAAAAAA
>AWOL01S0001301.1:73474-109513 GCA_000715115.1 Nicotiana otophora
TTTCCCCCCCCCCCCTCCCCCGCGCGAACATTTGTCTTCGAATATTGTCTGATGCGCTTATCATTATCATAACCTATAGCTCTTGCGAATAATTTAGTACTCTCCTTGCCATCTAGGCAACTGTTCTGTAAATAAATCCAAAGGCCAGGGCACTCCCCCTTTAGGCCCCTTTCGCATACCACGACTTGTGGTCAGAATTATTCCAATCTCGTAACTATTGCTACCTTTTATCATGCGGTCTGTACGACTTTGTCCTTGTATGTGCGCCTATGCGACCCTTCTCTCATTTTTCATCTGTCTTTTAGCTAATCTCTAGGCCTCACTTTGTGAACATATACAGAATTATGACAAGTTGTACCTCTGGGAATCTATGGCTTTACTACATCTAAGTAGGTCATACTATACCATAACTCTTACTTCGGTTTACTGTTACTAAGGTCTGCTACCAAACTCCAGGTTACTCTCGTTGCTTATCCCATATGTATAAATCTAAGTCCTTTAATGCTTCCTCATTACTGTTCATCTTAAGAATGACGTCCTAATCTCATCTCATACTTTGTAATTTTATCCATCCATTGTTGATTCACCTCAATGTTGATCTACAATTTACCACTGATAACTTGAAACTTCATACGTAATACATTGTCACTAGGGCTTACGTCTCATCAGGGATATCTGAAGTGACTTGCCTAATCTACCTAGGGGCGATACTATACTTTACTTCAATGACCGTATTTCATAGCATCCCAACGTGATTCATCTTATGGGTGGGGGTATTCTAATCACGTATTGTCCATGAAATCCTCTTTTTTTTTCTTCAAATCATTACTCAATCGAAGGCCCAAACGTCATCCTTTATCTATTACAATTACACCCTCATTCTATTACCAGGGCAGCATTTCATCTCTTCTAAATACTATTAGTCTTAGACTCCTTTGATTTCATTCAGGCTATACTGAACATTCTATAACTTAGAGAAACCATTAACTTTCTTATTTTCATGGGCTTAATCCCGAGGACTTATCCATTCTCGTCACCTTCTCACTTGCCTTTCCTCATCCTTACTCATGTCTTCCTAAAACTTTGTCGCTCCACCATACTTTAGCTTACGACCTACACATATCCATTTATACTACTCGCAACCTTCCTTTAACTTGCTTGCACCATAGATTTCCTTATGTTATTATGGAACATCAAGCGATACATCACACCATCTCAAACTCTTATTTACTCTTTTAACTAGACCTCTCGATACCTGGAAACCATAAGCTGGAAGATATGCCACTAATGACACCGCTATCATTCCTGGATACTGAATCCCAGCGCTTCCAACCTTCTATCCGAAGTATGGACTATTCATAACCTTCTTCATTTAAGTATATCGTACGTTGTTCACCTTTACCTTACTCACCTTAAAATCTCGCATCATATCTTCTATCTCTTTCATGACCTCCCTTCCACATAGGTATAATTCACATCCACAACTTGAAGATCTATTATAATACTTGCACCTCTGGTGCATACACAATCCGGTGGGAGCTTCATACTAACTTCTTATGAGACTCGTACTCTTCTAACTGGCTTTCTTGTAGAACCGTTTTATAATATGGTTGTTGTATTATCTCTCTTGTACCTCTGATACTAAGAGTGATTATGCAATGTTTTCAATCACGATTTCTATAATTTTCTGGGTCCAATAATCAGACTCCTGATTTACTTTGTTGATGTAACTCTTTAGTTTCCTCTTCTCTCTGATCAGCCTTTATGTAGGCTTAAGCTATCTTCCGATCTGCCGCTCATGGTATTAGTTATTATTTTAGCCTTTCATGGACGCTATAGAATATCCATGATACAATCTTCTAACAATTCAATCCTTTGTCTATGACCTGGACTCAATTCTTTCTTTTAACTCATACAGGAGTCTTCTACGGCTGTATGATTATCAATATATATGTTGCATGGATACTACTCCGAAATCCTAAGTGCGTTCATAATGTAACTAATTATGGATCATTGCTCGAATAATTCCTTTCGTTCCTTCTCAGCTTTATTTAAATGTAAGAAATTACTTTTCTTGGTCTTTCTGCCCCCTTGTTGCGTGCATACAATGTTGTAGTGAGACTGTTTTTACATGACCATTTCTTTTTCAAGTTACTATGCTTAGGTTGAAGCCTTCTTTCTTGTTTCCTCAACTAGTCTTTCGTTGTAGTACTTAGGGAGGACCCTCTGACTCTTGTAAAGCTACGAGCTTATTACATCGTATACTCGACGGAATTTTTTATGTCCTTCCTCACCTATAATTATCTGTAGTTACTTACTTCCACACCCTTGTGTTTGTACGGTTGCTTCTGAACTGAAGTTTTGACTGTCTTCTCAGCGGCACTCTCTTTTATTTCTGTAACACTCATATGGTACCTTTAACTACCCCAACTCCTATCTGAATATTTCCCAAGGGTCACGATGTCATATCTGCGAGACTGAATTCCCTATGTTGGGTTTTACTATGTTTATCTTGCACGATCTGTTAATTTGTTTGTATCCTCTTGTCAAGCCATGACTAGGCTCTTCCTGAATCAACTGCTAACTATTCGTTATCTCATTCTCATATCAATATTCCGCGTACTCTTTCTTGGGTTATTTTCTTTGTCTTAACTTACCTCTCGCATTGGCTCCTTATTTATTACTAACATCTTGGGCAGGAAAACTTACTTCCTTTCCTTGACATCGTGTTTGCATAATGTTCTGAAATCGTAGCATATCTGTATGATTTGAATAAGTGCAATTTCATCCCTTTCTCATTTTTACCGCATTCTTCCTTTATCATTCCATAGTTACTAGAACCACTTAACTCTGACTTAGTGCCACATCACTCCATATTTTCCCTTTAGGGGAGTACTAAGATTTAACGCTACGACGATCTACCTATAGATGTTTTACCTCTTTATCTTTGGCATATTTTCACATCATGGACGACCATTACTCGCCTTACGGTAATCCTTCTGTACCAAGAATAACAAAATTCCTTACTCACGAGGGAGACACCTAGTATAACTGGCACATATAGTCCCTTAAGCTTAATTTTGCTCACATTGCTTGCTTTAGGGAAGCGTCTTCCTGAATGACCTTTAAAGGTTATTCTTCTATCGTCCATTATATTATTGCCGGAACGCAGTCGCTGAAATTTTTATGATGCCGACTGATCACGCCCAACTATGTCTTATAAAAAGGACTAAGCTGTCATTGCAAATATATTCCGGCTAATAAGTTCGGAGTCGAATCCCACAGGGAATTAACCTATCAAACACAGCTACTAGACTCGCACAAATTCACACAATCAATCTTCAGAAATATTTAAGTAACATATTGGGTTTTTATTAACTAAATATTACATAAAGAAAATGTAATAATTAACAACTAACTACTAACAGGTTGTAAACAAGAATTGGAATGATCTAAGGTTATGATTTCCCCTATTGTCGGAATCTTTTCCGCTACATTTTCTATAAATTTGCCTAAGTCTTCTCTATCGACCATGAGCACTCTAACTATCGTAACACTCTCTCAAGTAATTACCACAATGTACTAGGCATATTCTCCCGAATTACGCTAGCTGGCATTAAGTACAGCTCACTCAGATCGCATCAAGGTTTCGTTATCCCTAAACCCACCTTTAAACCTCCGTATTGATCCCTCATATACGTTTAGGAGTGATGTTGTTTAACAACTACCTAAATATGCACTCTCTCCCGAATAATACATACTAAATAGGCACAGCTAATTGAGGGCCCTTCAATCAACCACAAGAATAATATAGTTGAACAAATAGAGAAAATACTACAGCAAATCTATATTAACATAACAATAAAATCATCCTTCAATAGGTTCCATCAAAACCCTAAATTAGGAAATTATCTACTCATACTCATAGTAACAATATCCCAAATATTTTGCATAATTAAAATACACAGTAAAGATGAAAAGATGTAGAAATTGATGATTCTAACTCCCAACAGGTGATTCCACCAGCGCTTCTTGCCTCTGGCTGCAAAAGTCCCTCCAAGTGGTGTTTTTAGTCTATTTATATGTGTAGAAGAAACCCTAAACGTGTAGGCCAAGTCCTAGTCAAACCCAGAAACGAATTAAGTCTTCAAAACTCGAATTGGACCTGGCCTCAGGCCTGGCGTCGCCAGCCTAACGCCTGGATTTTGGCTGGCCTCACCAGGCTAAAGNGCTAGGCTAAAGCCTGGTTCAGCTTGGCCTTTGGCTGGCCTTGCCAGGCTAAAGCCTGGTTCAACCTAGATTTTGGCTGGCCTCGCCAGGTCTCTCCTTTTCACTGTTCTTGAGCACACTTTAAACGTTTAAGTATACCTTTTGCTCTACTTTTATTTCCAATTCACCTACACATAAAATAGATTCCATTATGCACAAATAAAGTATAATTTATCATTAAAGCATGTAAAATGCAAGGCACATAATGTACGTAACTATGAAATTATAGCCACACATCAATACCCCATACTTAAACATTGCTCGTCCTCGAGAAATCAAACTACACTTGTAGATACAACCTTTTTATGCAATTCTCTTAACTCATTACACCAAGAATTTTTTTAAAAATAGTTTAAGCACACAAGTGTGACATCCTCGCCTTAAGATTTGACTCACAAATACCATGCCTTATTCACAATTCACTTACTTACTCTAACATGGATGTCAACAACATTACCTTTCCTTTATGAATCATGTGCCCTCACTCAATCAAAGAGCTTAGTTCCACGCACAATGAATTTTAAGAACATAGGAACTCAAGATAGACAAAATTCACTCGCTCTCAGAAATAACATTCATATGCCACAAATGATGCACCATGGGCTTGCCCGTAGTGTAATACTCTACTAATCGAGTTCATCCAGTCTAAGATCAAGTAGGACTTTCATTGGTTATAATGTAGGTTGCGGGTCGGGTAGGATAGATTTGGATATGAGTGACTACACCTCCCTTAAGCACTTCAATACATATACTTTGACACACATCCCATACTTATGCCAAACCAAACATTCCACCTTCACTTCAATTTATATTACCCCATATTTCTTTAAGCATAATTACATTAAGAGTCGCCACTTATCAAAGAATATTCTTTTTCCCAGCAATACAACTATTGTTTTTTCTTTCTTTCTTTTTCAATTCAAGCGGCTCTTACATTTTCAAAACAGTGCACCTTTCTCCTTATTTCCTTAGTTCCACTCAAAAACCAAACCAACCATCCCACACTTTAACTTTTACAAAGTTCATAACAATTCAAGTGCTCATTAGAGGTGAAAAGGTTCAAATAGATGGTTAATTCAAATAATTGGGTAAGGCTTGTAGTGTAGTTGCCAAAGAAATGAGATTACAGGCTCAAAGGGGTTAACTACGTTACATAACGTTTAGGTGGGTAAACTATATATATCTTGCTTAACAAATAAATGCCTATATCACTTCTCAAACTGAACAAGACTACTATTTTGCTTTGCACACACACAGGGCAAGTTCTAGACATCAAATGCAATGCACAGAATACATACAAAACTCACATACACATGGCACATATCTCACTCAGGATTGGTTTCATCGTGACACTCCAGTCAAAGCAGTTAAGCAAAATTAGGAATCTACGATTTAAGGTACTTATGCGAGAGTTGAAAACCGAGCCTAAGCATCACAACCATAGTACTAACTATTCTCAAGGTATAACAAAGCTAAGAGATATTGCTACAATTAAATGCATAGCTTCGTGGTTCCTACTCCTAAAAATTAAAACTAACTACACCTGGTTCAACTAAAAGCCCCTGGAAAAGAACTGCGGCCCAAAGAAAAACCAAGGGGAAATTACTACACTACCTACACACAAAAAAATCTTTTTGGTATTTTCTTTTGACTTACTTCCCTCACGAAAACTGTCTGGGAGATCCATCGTCGGGATGAGTCTAATTTTTTTGTTTTTTTTTAAACGACACTAAGTAACTAAAACACATAGCCAAATTAATTACTAAACTACTAAAACACATACTAAAACAATTAACACTAAATAACTAAATAACTAAAATTAACTATGTACAAGTCCCCACCCCACACTTAGCTCATGCATTGTCCTCAGTGCATATACAAAATGACAAAACACGAAAAAAATAAGTAGGGTGTAAAGAAACTCCCTGATCAAGAAACACCTTTATCCTCTGACGCTCTCCACTCCTCATCATGTTCATCCTCCTCCTCCTTATCATCTTCCTCACCATCTAGCTGCTCCGGCTCAACCTCAGACTGCTCCAGTGTGTTGATATCCTCATCATCGGGGAGTCTGTATCCATCTCCTAACCCAACCAGCTGCTGAGCAAGAGCATTGAGCGAGTACCAGTGCTCCAATTCAGTCTGCTCCTCAGATGTGGCCTGTCGACCTCCTATCCTTAGTTGCAAATCCATCATCCCATAGAGATGGACCATAAAACTATCGTCTCGAGCGTTGCGCTCGGTACTTGTCAACGATGTCATAGTAGTCTCTTCTTTCAGCCGGAGGCGAGTGATGTCCGTTTGTCATAGGGGTTGATCGATGGTGTGGTCAAACTCTAGCTCCTCCTCAACTTCCTCGTGTCTTAAGTACTGAGTTAGAAAATTGGCAAATGGTATTCGATTGATCTTTTTACTTGTTCTGACTACAGACATCTGGTAGTGGATCAGATGACCCACATTTACCCTTTGACTTGTCATGAGGAAGTAGAGTACACAGGTCCTCTCACGACTAATGAGCGTGTCATGATTTCACAGTAGGAGCCGTGCATTTTTCAGTTTAAGTCACACTTGAGCCTCCGCCCTCATCTTCTTCTTGGGAAACCTCTTGTGCCGATTAGTTATCTTATCCCGGACCTATGTTGCCATAGAATCGGCACCACAAAGCATGTGTCTCGGCTCTCAATATGTAGGCCGACAAATGAAGTGGTCCAATGGCTCCACAGGAACATCCGGAGCACATAAAAAGTTACATATGGTCGTGGGTGAAAAATCTATCAATCGTCCACAAATCGGTACCAGCTATTCAGTACTTTGCGGATCAAACCCTGCATAGAATTCTCGGACTAAGTTGGGATTAATGTTCCCTGTGCTCTTGAATACATAGCTCAACCCCATATCCTAAATGCCCCTCCAAATTGCCTGATACTTTGCTTTCAAGCTACGTTCATTGATAGCTGCTTCCGGGTGTACATGTTTAGGCCTACAACGCCTGTACCAATCCTTAGTATGCGGTGGTATGCTATTGATGCCAAACTCTCGTTGGCCTTGTGGTTGTTGACGCATGGCTGCTATAACTGCCATAGCTTGTACTCCACTTAGATTGGAGATAGCTTCCCCCCCTTTTCTCTTCTTTGGGTGAGGTGCTGAGGTCGCCTTTACTTTAGCCGGCGCAGTGGAAGTAGCCTTGGCTTTGCTTGTGTCTTTTCTGGGAGGCATCGTTGTTCCTACACAAATAAGCAGTAGTCAGATAAAACTACATTATACACTACACACATAATTTGTCCCAACTTTCCGAGGTTACTCAGACTTCACCTCGTATTTTCTTAATATTAGAATCAAAGAACAATATATGGGCTACCCGCGAGCCACCCCACACTTAAGATTTTATCATTTTGTATGACTTCATAACACTAGTCTATTAATCCTGGAGACTCGGGCTCCAATGGGGACAAGGAATGTCATTGAGGCATTATATCAAACACTTAACATGCATTAGTGCCATGGGAGTTTTTATGGAAATGAGAGATTGCCTCATCCTCCCAAATCGGCTTGGGGGTTCCATACTACCACATGTTTTCACAATCGCAGCACCATTCCTATGGGATTTCATGGGGTTGGGGCATACAAACTCAATACTCCAATGAAGAACAACCACCAATTTATATGTGTAATTGTATACCTGTACCCCGCTCGAAATTACAAAGGAAAGAGATCAAATCATACCTTTGAAGCTTTTGAGAGGAGGGAGCTGTCTGAGAATTTCTGATGAGTGTGAAAGAATAGCAAGACTAAACTTGACTTCAATGGGGATGGAGGAGACCACTATAGCAATGTGCTGTTGAGTGTTTGTGGGTGAGGGCAATTCATGCAGTGTGTTTGGTTGAGAGCAACGCTGATGAGAAGATGTGTGTGCTTGTGAATTTCTTTTCTAAAGCTTGATGTGCGTTTGGTTTAAGTGAGGTTAGGGTTGTTTGTATTGTGTTCAATGTTTAGGGTGTGTTATGTGAGGAGGTTCGACTAAAATAACTTAAACTGGGCCGATATAACTTACCTGGCGTCGCCTGGCCTAGTACCTAGCGTTAGCCACGCGTCACCAGCCTAAGGCCAAGCAGAACCTGGCGTTAGCCAGGCATCGCCAGCCTAAGGCCAAGCAGTACCTGGCATTAGCCAGGCGTCGCCAGCCCAAACGCTAGTTTTGGACGGCTTTATCCTGGCGTCACCTGCCCCAGTGCCTGGCGTACGTTAGGTGATGCTGAAACCCTGTTCGACTTGCCCAAACTCGCCTGCAAACTTGTTAGTACCTAAAAACAAAACAAAAAAATAGAAAAAATTCTAACTATACTAAAAATCAACTACGAATTGGGTTGCCTCCCAACGAGCGCCTGATTTAACGTCGTGGCACGATGCAGATAATTGCACTTAAGGGTCGCTTAACCTTGGTGACTCATTTGTAACCTTGGTGGCTCGAGCAAATGAGTTACCAACACTAATTTCGTATCTTCCATGCCTAAATGATGTTTTAACCTATGCCCATTGACTCTAAATGTGCGAGAGTCATTTGATGCAGCAATCTCTATGGCTCCAGTGGGGTGAATCTCCACCACACTAAATGGTCCCGACCATCATGACTTTAACTTACCTGGGAATAACTTCAACCTTTAGTTGTATAGCAATACCTTATCTCCGGGTTTAAAACTCTGCTCAAGAATATTTTTATCGTGCATTATTTTTATTCTCTCCTTAGATAATCTTGTGCTCTCAAAAGCGTGGTAACGAAATTCATCAAGCTCGTGCAGCTCTGTGACTCTACTTGTGCCCGCAGCTTCTATATCGAGATTCAACTGCCGCAGTGCCCATAAAGCTCTATGCTCCAACTCCACTAGTAGGTGACATGCCTTCCCAAATACCAATTTATATGGCGTCATACCAATCGGAGTTTTGAAAGCTGTACGATAGGCCCAAAGTGCATCATCTAACTTTCTTGCCAAATCCGTTCTTGTAGCATTCACAGTCTTTGTCAAAACACTCTTTATCTCTCTGTTCGACACTTCTACTTGCCCACTCATTTGTGGATGATATGGGGTGGCAACTTTGTGACGTACACCATACTTTTCTAATAGCTTTGCGAAGGCTCGATTGCAGAAGTGAGTGCCTCCGTCACTGATTATCTCCGTTGGAGTGCCAAATCGGGAGAATATGTTCTTTCTCAAAAAACCAATTACCCCCTTAGTATCATTTGTCGGGATCGTTGTAGCCTCCACCCATTTCAACACGTAGTCCATAGCTATGAGTATGTATTTGTTGCTACATGAGATGACAAAAGGCCCTGTGAAATCGATTCCCCACACACCAAACATTTCTACCTCTTGAATTGGGTTCATAGGCATCTCATGTCGGCGGGAAATATTCCCAGTTTGTTGGCATTCGTCACAAGCTTTCACCCATAAGTATGCATCTTTGATCACTGTCGGCCAGTAGAAGCCCGATTCCAGCACTTTCGCGGCGGTCCTTACTCCTCCGAAGTGGCCACCATATGGTGATGCATGACAAGCCTGCAAAACAGAAGATTGGTCTATCTTGGGGATACATCTCCGAATCATGTTATCAACACAAATCCTGAATAGGTAAGGCTCAACCCAATAATACACGTGACAGTTACGAAAGAACTTTTTCTTTTGAACAGAGGAAAGATCATAGGGGACAATACCGCTTGCCAGGTAGTTTGCAATGTCTGCATACCATGGCGCTTCCTCCAATGTCACTGCTAGTAATTGTTCATCTGGGAATGTCTCGGTTATATCTTCTACCTCGACTTTCTTCTCAGCTCCCTCCAACCTTTAAAGGTGGTCTGCTACTTGGTTCTCTGCCCCTTTTCTATCGCGAATCTCCAAATCAAATTCTTGTAGCAAAAGAACCCAAGGGATCAAGCGTGGCTTTGACTCCTTCTTTGCTATCAGGTACCTAAGTGCTGCATGGTCAGTATAAACAATCACTTTTGAACCAACCAAATAAGACCTGAATTTGTCGAATGCAAACACCACAGCCAACATCTCTTTCTCAGTCACGGTATAATTGAGTTGTGCACCGCTTAGCATTCTGCTTGCATAGTAAATTGGGTACACCAGTTTGTCCTTCCATTGCCCCAGGACTGCTCCTATAGCATAGTCACTCGCATCACATATGAGCTCAAATGGTTGCTCCCAGTTGGGTGCAATGATGATTGGTGCAGTCACCAATCTCCTCTTCAGCTCCTCAAATGCTAACCTGCAGTCATCAGAAAATACAAAAGAATGATCCTTTTCAAGGAGTTTACATAAGGGGTTAGCAATTTTAGAGAAACTCTTCATAAATCGCCTGTAGAACCCGGCGTGCCCGAGGAAACTTCTTACTGCCTTAACTGAAGTGGGCGGTGGCAACTTCTCAATCACCTCAACCTTAGCATGGTCAATCTCAATACCCTACTAGACACTCAACGCCCCAACACTATACCTTCTTGTACCATAAAATGGCACTTCTCCCACTTCAGCACTAAATTTGCCTCCACACACCTTTTCAACACTCTTCTTAAATTGTGCAGACAGTCTTCGAACGAATCCCCCACCACAGAGAAATCATCCATAAAGACGTCCATAATATCTTCAACCATGTCAGTGAAAATGGCTAACATACACCTCTGAAAGGTGGCCGGTGCATTGCATAAGCCAAACGGCATTCTCCGAAAGGCAAAGATGCTATACAGACAAGTGAATGATGTCTTTTCTCTATCCTCATGGGCTATGGAAATTTTATTGTACCCCGAATACCCATCCAAAAAGCAGAAGTGAGACTTCCCTGCCAGTCTATCCAACATTTGGTCAATGAATGGTAAAGGAAAATGGTCTTTCCAGGTGGTTGTGTTCTATTTTCTATAATCCATACAAATTCACCAACCCATAACTGTACGAGTTGAGATCAACTCATTATTCTCATTGGGCACTACAGTCATTCCACCCTTCTATGGCACACACTGAACTGGGCTAACCCAGTTACTGTCAGAGATTGGGAAGATGATTCCCGTATCTAACCACGTGATTACTTCTTTCTTCACCACTTCTTTCATGTTGGGGTTTAACCTTCTTTGATATTCTCTGGAAGGTTGTGCCCATCTTCCAGTAGAATCTTATGCATACAAAATATCGGGCTGATCCCCCTAATATCTACAATGGTCCAGCCAATTGCAATCTTGCATTCCATTAACACCTGCAAAAGTTGTTCTACCTGCACAACTAACAAACTGGATGAGATAATAATAGGTAAAGTGGATTTAGGTCCAAAGAAAGCGTACCTGAGATGAGACGGTAACGGTTTTAGTTCCAACTGTGGTAGCTCTTCAATTGATGGCTTAGCTGGAGGTATTTTGCTTTCTTCTAAGTTTAAGGGCTCGAATTCGAGCTCTCTTTTCCAGTACCCTCGCCCTTCAAGGGCCAAAACCCACTCTGCCAAGTGTTGACCATTCATTTCTTCTAAGTTCATGAGGCATGCTGCTAGAGGGTCTTTTGCATTCAGAGTCTCATCTTCCTCCTCCAAGATCACACCCACAGTTTCTATTAGAGAGCAGTTAGCAAACCCACTGGGTCGCCGCATAGATTTCTGCATATTAAACGTTATCTCTTCATCGTTCAGTCTCATCTTTAGCTCTCCAGTTTCACAATCAATTAGGGCTCTCCCAGTGGCCAAGAATGGCCTTCCCAAAATTATGGGAATCTCCTTGTCAACCCGGCAGTCTAAAATGACAAAAGTTGTTGGAAAAACAAACTCCCCCGCTTGTACTAATACATCATCAAGGATACTAGATGGCCTCTTCACTGTCCGGTCGGCCAGCTGTAATAACATAGACGTGGGTCTAGCTCTTCCAATGCCTAACATTTTGTAGATAGACAAGGGCATCAAGTTTATGCTTGCCCCCAAATCACAAAGTGCCTTAGCAAACGCATAGTTGCCTATTGTGCATGGGATTGTGAAACTCCCTGGATCAGATAACTTCTCAGTTATGGGTCTTGTCACAACATCACTACATGTCTGAGTCAGTCTAACTGTGGCCAGGTCTTGAAAGTCGAATTTACGAGACATCAAGTCCTTCATCATTTTTGCATAACCAGGCATTTCCTTTAAGGCTTCAATCAATGGAATGTTTACCTGAATTTGCTTCAACATCTCCAAGAATTTCTTATATTTCTCATCTTTTTCATATTTGGCCAATCTTTGGGGGAAGGGTGTTGGAGGCTGCTTCTTTAATGTGGTTTGATTTTGAACCTGCTCTGGCACTATTTCTGCTGCCTTCTCTTGCTCTGACTCAGTTTCCTTCGCGACTTCTTTTTCTTTGCTTGTTTCAGCTGGTACACGTTGTATCGTCACCTTTGTTAACCCTGTTAAGTCATCTATCTCGATGGGTACTAGCACAAGTGTTTCAGTAGGCCGGCTTTCGCGAGCCATCTCTTGCTCCAGATCTAGGTCTCTACCATTTCGTAGACTCACTGCCATAAGCTGTTTCAGGCCCTGTTCTTTTAGACTAACTTGTGTATCTACAGGTAATGTCCCTTGGGGACAATTGTTTAGGGCCAAAGAAATCTGTCCTAATTGAATCTCAATACCCTTTATCGCTGATTCATGTGAGTCTACCCTCTGTTGTATTTTTCCTGTGGACCCAATCAATTGTTGCAGCATTCTGTTGTTGCTGTCCAGCATTCCCTCAAGTTTAGTAAACCCATCATCTGGTCTTATAATCTGTTGTTGTTGAGGTTGTTAATAAGTCAGCTGCTGATTTTGCTGAATGTAGCCTTGTTGCTTTTGGTAAGGCGCAACTTGACCCAGTGGTCACATAGCTCCAGGATTGTTGTTGTTATTGTACTGTTGTTGCGCTGGTCTATATTGTTGATTATGTTGACCCCAATTCTGACCACCTTGCCTCTGTCCCCCGTAGCTGGCTACATAACTCATATCTTCATGATATTATTGGTTATCACCTTCCGCACTCCACGAGCAAACACATGGTTGGTTAATGCATGGTGTACATAAGCCCCCATTAGTTGTGTCAACTATGTGAACCTGCTGCTTCTGGCCTGGTTCATCAATCTTTTTGGTGAGGATACTCATTTGTGTCATTAGAGTGGCCACATTCTCAGCTATGAAGTTGTTTGGGTCCAACACCACTGAGTGAACTACCAGAGTGATCGTGGAGGCTCTTGTCATCCATCTTGAGTTTTGTGCCATCTTATCAAGTAGGATCTTGCATTCTGCGAATGTTTTACTCAGAAATGCTTCACCTGCTGAAGCATCAACATTGGCCTTTAAGCTATCAGCCAGTTCCATGTAGAATCTTTGCCCCAACATCTTATCTGGAATACCATGATGTGGACACTTAACCAGCATGCCCTTGAACCTCTCCCACGTTTCTTGTAGTGATTCTGTAGGTCTTTGCCTGTAGCTCAATATATCATCAATCTGTTGGGCAGTTTTATTTGGTGGGTAGAATTTATTCAAAACTTGCTTGACTAATTCCTCCCAAGCAGTGATGGAATTTAATTCAAGTCTGAGCTTCTCCTGTCAGCAAGAATGGGAACAACAAAAGCTTTATTGCGTCAGGTGTTACGTTAGGTTGCCTTTGCATTAAACATATTGGCAGGAAATTCTTCAGGTGCTGCTGAGGATCTTCAATGTGTGACCCTGAGAACAGTCCCTTACTCTACAACAAATATAGTAGGTTATTTGTGATTTGGAATAATTCTGCTTGTATCTGAGGGACTGTAATTGCGGTTGCTAGATTGTCGGCAGTGGGCTGTGCCCAATCATATAATATTGTTTCTGGTACAAGAGGCACCACACCCCGAATTTTTGGTCCATTCTCATTGTTTATGTTGTTGATTGGATTTTCTATTCCATCAACAATGTTTGGTTCGATTTGTTCTGTCGAGTTTCGTTGTTGTTTGATTTTCTTGTTTGCACGATTTAGTGCCTTCAAAACTTTCTCAGGATCTGATAACGCTTCAAGCAATTCACCAGTTCTTGAGGAGTTCCTAGGCATGCACCTGTAACACCCAAGACTACAAACGTTAAAATTTCAATGTATTTGGTTTAGAATGGAGAAAAATGACTATACTAAGAATTCTAGCACTTCTTTTAGCTGTAATTAATAACACCGTTAATTTCCCGGCAATGGCGCCAAAATTTGATCACGCCTAACTATGCCTTATAAAAAGGACTAAGCGGTTGTTGCAAATATATTCCGGCTAATAAGTCCGGAGTCGAATCCCACAGGGAATTAACATATCAAATACAACTACTAGACTCGCACAAATTCACACATTCAATATTCAGAAATATTTAAGTAACAAATTGGGTTTTTATTAGCTAAATATTACGTAAAGAAAATGTAATAATTAACAACTAACTACGAACGGGTTGTAAATAAGAATTGGAATGATCTAAGGTTGTGAATTCTCCTATTGTCGAAATCTTTTCCGCTACGTTTCCTATAAATTTGCCTAAGTCTTTTCTATCGACCATGAGCACTCTAACTGTCGTAGGTCTCTCTCGAGTAATTACCATAATTTACTAGGCATATTCTTCCGAATTACACTAGCAGGTATTAAGTACAGCTCACTCAGATCGCATCAAGGTTTCGTTATCTCTAAACTCACCTTTAAACCTCTGTATTGATCCCTCATATACGTTTAGGAGTGATGTTGTTTAACAACTACCTAAATATGCACTCTCTCCCGAATTATACACACTAAATAGGCACAACTAATTGAGGGCCCTTCAATCAACCACAAGAATAATATAGTTGAACAATTAGAGAAAATACTACAGCAAATCTATATTAACATAACAATAAAATCATCCTTCAATAGGTTCCATCAAAACCCTAAATTAGGAAATTATCTACTCATACTCATAGTAACAATATCCCAAATATTTTGCATAATTAAAATACACAGTAAAGATGAAAAGATGTAGAAATTGATGATTCTAACTCCCAACAGGTGATTCCACCAGCGCTTCTTGCCTCTGGCTGCAAAAGTCCCTCCAAGTGGTGTTTTTAGTCTATTTATATGTGTAGAAGAAACCCTAAACGTGTAGGCCAAGTCCTAGTCAAACCCAGAAACGAATTAAGTCTTCAAAACTCGAATTGGACCTGGCCTCAGGCCTGGCGTCGCCAGCCTAACGCCTGGATTTTGGCTGGCCTCACCAGGCTAAAGCCTGGTTCAGCCTGGCCTTTGGCTGGCCTCGCCAGGCTAAATCCTGGTTCAGCCTGGCCTTTGGCTGGCCTCGCCAGGTCTCTCCTTTTCACTGTTCTCGAGCACACTTTCAACGTTTAAGTATCCTTTTTTCTCTACCTTCATCTCCAATTCACCTACACATAAAATAGATTACATTATGCGCAAATAAAGTGTAATTTATCATTAAAGCATGTAAAATGCAAGGTACATAATGTACGAAACTATGAAATTATAGCCACACATCACCGACTATTATCAAATCACTCAATCCCTAATTCATGTTTAGTTTATCTTGTTCACCAGGCCATACTAATTTCTATTATTCTGGACAACTTTTCCTTCGGTTAATCACGTTAGAGTCACGAACTTATTTCTCGAAATTAGGATATGACTTTATGGCCTATACTCTTTTGTTGTCTCAAGGCATGTCACCTCTCATCTTTTCCTTCCCTTGACTATAGATTCTATAATACTGTCATTTATTTTTTGATCTACCGTTGTCGTCCATGTATCACATCTTACTGAGAATGCTTCATTATCTCTCTTCGGGTTGCCTATCTTTCTCTTTCTACTAGGGACGGGAGCCACACTAAGATAATATTTATCCCTTCCAGTCTTCCAATGCCTATCTTTGTAGTACTCATATCTAGCTGTACTATTTTAGAGTGCACCATCTGGGTGTCTCACAAGGAGATCTATTAGCACATTTGCAATATCCTTCGGAAATGTCAACTAACGCAAAAAACCAGCCACCATTTTGGGTTACTCTAACCCCAGCCGGATCCTGATATCTTGTGCTTCTCTTAAAGCATATATGTTAGCTCCTATAGGGCATAACTGAGATGGGTGTGGCCGATTTTATATACATCTATTATTGTTAAAGGTAACTCAAAAAGCTTATATTTGTCTGCCTGAATTGTAAATACTGACAATCTTCATTAACTGGGCGCCTCGTACCCTTCTTCACCTTGCTTCTTTTACCTGTTGAAACTTGTATCTACCTTCTAAATCTCTCATTTCTTTTCACCATATGGGTGGATAGATATTCTTGCCTTAGGTATTCCTATCAAGAAGCTTACATATCCTAGTACACACATGTTTTGCTCAAGACCTCACATTTATCCATCATAAGAATGATGCAAAATCGAGTTCCTCTAACTCAAATCTTCCACAACCACATGCAATCTCTTACCAAATGTCTTTCTAGATATAGGGATCATTGTATTATGAATAAGATAAAGTTTAGGAAATTGAGTTCTTACAACCGAGCTCTACCACACGATCTAGAGTAAGAAGAAAGAGTGATAGTCCTAAATGCCCTGTAGCCTCCTGCTTATAAGTGTGGTGCACAACACACCTATAAACAAGACTCTACTAGACACGGCTTATAGATTCCCTAGGACATAACTGCTCTGATACCACTTTTGTCACGACCCAAATCGATGGGTCGCGATGGGCACCCGGTACCTTACTCAACCGAGTACCAACATAATGTATTTTTCGTATCATACTATCATAGGTAAATGAGCCGAAGAGGCTGTCGTGAGATAAATAGAATAAAACATAAGGAAATACTCAACATTGGATGACCCAACATGTAATACAAACTTATACATATGATATACGGGCCTATAAGATCAAAATGATCACTCGTACACTGAATATAGGCCAACAAGGCCATACAATCTTTCACGTACATGACATATGTATACAAGTCTCTAAGAGTAGATAAATACCATAGAGGTCGGGACAGGGCCCCCCCATACTAATCAATACATGTTCAAATTATACTGACCAAATAAGCAACTCCGGAGCAAATGGAGCGTACCAACGCCTTCCGCTGAGCTGATAGCCTACTTGGAGGACTCTCAACCTATCTATCGAGACCTGCAGGCATGAAACGCAACGTCCCCAGGCAAAAGGGATGTCAGTACAAATAATGTACCGAGTATGTAAGGAATGAAATTCAGTAAATAAAAGACATAGAGAAACTTGGAGTAAAAGACTCAACATGTAAGTCTGAATAGATCTGTGAATCATTTCATATTTATAATGTCATGCATATGTGTATAAATGCTGTACCACGTATAGGTATATGCGTACATAACATCATCAAGCCTATGAGGGCATCCCATCATATCATTTCAGCCACTATGGGCAAATCATCAACGTATACCAGCTGCTCAGGTGGTGGTGCATATATAACGCCATAGCCTTTTTCCATATCCCATATACATATAATATACGCGTATATAACGCCATCCTGTCATGGGTCAATGCACATGTATAAATGAATGAAATGCATAAGAAATACGTTAATAAGATTTCTCAGAATGTTATAAAACTAATATGCCTTTCGGATAAACTTTATTAGCTACGTATTTTTTTGAGACCCATGAACAGAAGATATAATAATAAGACACATGGGGAATCAAGAACATAGGTACCCCTAGCACTTCTATGAATAGAGTCATTTATGAAAGTTGCGCATTTGCTCGTTTCGTTTGTATCATATGGATCATGCCAAAAGGAGAGAAGGGATAGTCTTAATATACCTGAACCGATTCTCTTGACAATCCCTCTAACACAAGCCAATCGCGACGAAACACGTAAAGGTGGATCGGAGTAGGGAAAATTTCGTATGATATTCTTGAGAAAGATTATACCGGGCTCCCTTAGAATTGCAAATCCCGTTGCTATTACTTAGTATAAGTTCGTATGAATTTTGTAGCAAATCACGTTGCTATTATTTTGTATGAGCTTGCTGAAGATTCTTTACTTGTAAACATATGCATCTCTCTTTAATGAATTATGGAGGCCTTTTATCAATGTGGCTGTGAGCCCCACTTGATTAGAATTACCTTGCCAACCTTTCCTAGAAGTGCCACCTAGCCATCTAAGCTAAGGAGACATTGTTGATTTTAACAATTAGCCTCCTTGCTGCCACGTTGGTGATGTTCCCACCCCAGTAATTAATTACCAATTTCTTAATTATCTTGCTAATCTCCCATTAAACCAATAATTAATAAACTATCCACATAATTAAGAATTATCTCAAATTACTTAAAATACTAATTACTTTTAACACACTTTATACACCTTACTATCATGGTCATGTGGTACTTTGTACGACACTAGTCCATAAATACAGGGTATTATAGCTCAGACCGTATTTTATCCCAAATTGACAACCTTCAACGAAACTCATTTTGTTTGATTCGTTTACCCTCTAACATTCACGGCACTTATTATCGCCTGTTATAAATAGCATAAATACTTATAACCTCAAAAATAATCTCATTCCCGAGTCTACGTCAATTATACAACGAAACTTTAACGTACGAGAATGCGGGATGTAATATCTCATTTCCAAGCTTTCATCAATTTACTTATGGCGTACTTTCACGTACGAAAATATGGGGTGTAACATTAAATTATTTATGAATACTCTTGAGAAGTTATTTTACTTAATTTGCGTACCAAACACCGAAAAATAAGTAAGATTACTACTTATTTTTCAATAAAATATTTTCTTGGAAAATATTTTTTACGAAAAATATTTTCCGTTATACCAAACACACCCTTGGTGTTTACACCATACCAATAGATGTATGATATGTGGTTGCTAATAAACTAGTATCACTTGATCTTGGTTGATTAATAGTATTCCCACTCTATTAAATTACTTAAACCATGATAAATTAATATGATTTTACGTGAACATTGTATGCGTGTAATTATTTATTGTTCACTACTTCACTCATGCGATAGATCTTGTTCATATCGTTGTTATGCAAGAGCTACGAAGATGGGGTAAATATCACAAATGGTCATATAATCATAAGTGTTTTCACTAAAGTCATATAACTATATATTTTCACACAAAAATCATAAAATTTTTACTAACTCGCACAAAAACCATAGTGACTGATAAATATATTTTTCGGTAGTATTTTCTCATTCCACAATTTTTAATTTTTTTATTTTTAGTCTAATAAATAATAATCCAATTAAAATAGGAATGACCCAACCCGACCTAATAGCCATATATATAAATTAAAATAATACTAAAAGTGAATCCTTCAAAATACGATACTTCTCTCTTTTATTTTTTATTTCAAGATTTTCATTCAAAGTGATAGCATTTTTGTTTCAAGTGCTCTCTATTTATACCTTCTTCTTTTTTGTCAGAATTTCATGCATTTCAAACTAAGATTTTTGTGGGGCAGGATTCACTTATAGTATTATTTGAATTTATGTATATGGGTATTGTCAGGTTGGTGTAACGATCAGACTTGTCATTTTATGAATTAGCATCTCGTTCAACGACTTAAGGTCCAAACAGCTTTGTGATGTGTATTATGACTTGCGTGTGTGGTCGAGTTTGGTTTTCGGATGATTAGGGATCAAATTGGAAGAACGATTCTTATTTAAGAAGCTTAAAGAAAAACAGTTGACTTTGGTGATATCGGGGTCAGAATGTGATTTCGAGAGTTGGATTAGCTTTTGTTATGTCATTTGAAACTTGCATGCAAAATTTGACGTCATTCCGGGTTAATTTGATATGTTTCGGCATGCGTTTTGGAAGTTGGAAGATTTGGAAATTTATGAGTTCGATTTGTGATGCGATTCGTAGTTTCGACGTTGTTTCATGTGGTTTGAGGCATCGATCAGGTCCGCGTTATCTTTTAGGACTTATTGATATGTTTGGTTGAAGTCCTAAGTGGCTTGTGTGTGTTTCAGGGTGAGTTTTGAACGAGTTTGGACATTTCGACACTCTAATGATGTTCTGGGAACAGTAGTAGTGCGGGGGCACATTTTGGAGCGCTGAGGCAAAGCCTCATGTGCAGACCTTAGAGGAATATTGCGGACTGCACAGGAGAATTCGCAGACCGCAAAAATCCTCTTGCGGAACGCAAAATTCCTTTTGCGGCCGCAGAAAGGGGATTCTGCAGGTTCGATTGTCTGACTTCGAAAACTTATATCTTTTGATCTATAAGGAATTTGAAGATGATCCAAAAAATAAAAGTTATAGACCTTTGAGTCTAGTTTTCAAAAAGCTAAACAAATCATTATTTGGACATTTGTACCGAAAGTTATGGTTAATTTATTGAAGCTTGATAGTGCAGTGGCTGCTGAAGTGCGGCCGCACAATTTGGATTATGGCCGCAGAGTCCTTAAATGTGTGGACCGCACAAAAATTTTGCGGTCAGCACTTTGGAGGTCAGATGTGGTACCATATAAACGAGGTTTTCATCTCATTTTTTATTTTTGGACCTAGAGAGCTCGGTTTGTGGTGAGTTTTCGTGGGTTATTCAAGAAAATCATCGAGGTAAGTGATTCAGACTCCGTTTTGGCTATATTAAATGAATTCATTGTTGTTTTCATCATTTAATTAGTATTTTGAGATGAAAATTTGGAAAAAATTGTATAGATTTCATAAAATGAATTTTTGGGATTTGAATGTCGATTCGTAGTCGGGTTTGAGTGAAACTAGTATGGTTGGACTCATATCGGAATGAGTGTTTGTATTTCGTAAAAATTATATCGGGTTCCGAGAGACGGGCCCCGCATTGACTTTTGGTTGACTTTTTAATGCAAATTTTTAAGTTGATATTTTATTAACCAAAATTATTTTTGATGAATTTTAATGAAGTTGTACAATTAATTTGGATAGATTTGAGTTGTCCGGAGGTCAATTCAAGCAAGAAGGTTATTTTGGAATATCGACATAACTTTAAAAAAGGTAAGTATCTTGCCTAACCTTGAATAGGAGAATTATCCCTTAGGCATTGAGTCATATGTGCCATTTGGGTAATGTGAAAGTCATGTACGCGATGTGACGAGTACGTACTCGGGCTTACATGTGCAAATTTTATTTCTTTAAAGTCTTAGGCATTTTTATGTATTACATTGAAAATTGCTGGCACTTATTAATCTTTATTTGTCATGCCTTATTCTTTGGTTGTCGAATTTGTTTTATATGATAATTTGATGTGATTGCTACCTTGATTTTTATGTGAATTCTGTATTCTTGTTGAGTTGACATTTCCTGAAAATAATTATATTATAAATTTTTCATCTGCAAATAATTAATTAAATAAGTTTAAAAGGAGGCATTAATCTATTTGCCAAAAAACTAGATTAAAGAAGGCGTTGTTCCTTGATGAATTACTTTCTAGTTCATGTTGTTGAAATTGGTATTGAGTTATAAAGGCCGTAAATCATATTGAGGCAAGATGTTAAATTGTGAAATATTATATGTTGAGTTGTTCACTCCCGGATATTTTTATTAAAATTTTATGCACATTATGGTCGAGTCATGGGCTCCTTATTGTGGAAAATTATATATTGTTGGTTTCTGTGGCAAGTTGAAATACTTGAGAACTTGAGGTGAAATTTATGAGATGTTGTGATATTTGAGCACTTGATATGTAATTTGTGATATGTTGTGATATATGAGCACTTGAGGTGCAATTTATAATATGTAGTGATATTTGAGCACTTGAGGTGCAATTTATAATATGTTGTGATATTTGAGCACTTGGGGTGCAAGTTGTGTTATGATGTGATATTTAGGCACTTGAGGTGTGATTTTGTGAGATATTGAGATATTGATATGTATGTAGTGATATAAGGTCAGGGTGTTGAAACGCATGCGGTGAGATAAGTTGGGCTTGATACGCGTGGCTAGTAGGAGGAACTACTAGAAGTCATGTGGTGTGATAAGGTGGGCTAAAACGCAGGATGCTATTTCGGAAAACTAAATGTGAAGGCTCCTGCGGTGATATAAGAAAAGATTGAAATTTATTTATGATTTGGGACTACGAGACGGTATCTCGGGAGTGCCCTTTGTTGAAATTTATTTATGATTTGGGACTACGAGGCGGTACCTTGGGAGTGCCCTTTGTTGATATTTCTCTATGGCTGCACTTGCCTTTGGTTATTTTATTTTTTCGTAATATGTAAATTCTTGTATTCTTCCGTGATGTATTATTTGTTTTTATTATGTGTTTTATATTCCTTGTTGTATTGTGTTGGTTTTGGCTCTTCATACGAGACTCTAAGGATTTGTGTTTATGGTTTTTACTGTTTTTCGAGGTTTGAATTTTTTGAATAAAAGCAATTGCTATTATGTTTTAATTTAATAAATTTTACATCCAAATCGGTAGTTATCGAATGCTTTATTTTAATTAAAATATCATTTTCTTCACCCAAACGAGTTCGAAAATAAACTCATTTCTTTGTTGATTTCTTACTTGGTTTAAAAATTGTAAACTTACTTTATTAAAAATAACTTGATCTTGCTGATCTTATATTCATTGATATTTTGGTACGCGAGTTGTCTATACAGTTGTAATAGAAATATGGGCA
Organism: Nicotiana otophora; assembly: GCA_000715115.1. Lineage (NCBI taxonomy): Eukaryota > Viridiplantae > Streptophyta > Magnoliopsida > Solanales > Solanaceae > Nicotiana > Nicotiana otophora. The sequence goes on from AWOL01S0001301.1 coordinate 96,376, forward strand.
TAAGGTGACGTAAAAACATGAAAGTGGACAGAGACCCGTATTTTGTGATTATGAAATGAGGTGTCACAGAGTGACTTTTATTTGAAAGAATTATATTCGAAAGATTTTTATTTGAAAAAATTTTATGTGAAAGATTTATGTTTGAAGGACTTACATTTGAAAGATGTATATTTTGAAGGACTTGATTAATTGGTTGTACTTGTGTTCATTATTCGCTTGAGCAATATTTTTGGTGTTCTTGGCGCCCTGCTGTTTATATCACTAGTTGATTATTGTTGCTATCACTGCTATTTATCTTTCTATTATTTTTGTATGATATATTGCACATGTTATTTGACTAGTGAGTGTCTTGATTGTACCTCGTCACTACTCCACCGAGGTTAGTCTTGATACTTATTGGGTATCGACTGTGGTATACTCATACTACACTTCTGCATATTTTTGTGAAGAGCTAGGTATTGGAGATATCATATTCAGACAGAGGTTAGAGTGTGATCGCAAAGGTTTAAGGTAGAGCTGCTTGGTCGTCGCACTCCCTTGGAGTCTTTCTATTTTATTGTACTGTCAACTTTTATTCGATCCTTGTGGTCATTGCATGTATTCAGTTAGAGTTCGTGACTCAGTATTACCAGTCTTGGGAGGTTGTTATTATTATTTCCGTTGTTGGTTTTGACACTTGTATTAAATTATATGTTTAAAAAAAGGCTCAAAACGTAATTGTAATCGACTTACCTAGTCTTAGAGACTATGTGCCATCACGACGCCTGTGGTGAAATATTTTGGGTCGTAACAGTTGGATTGGATCACTCACATTTTAAGGGAAAAATATAAAATTGACCGGTTTATTGAATTTGATTGTATTCACTAGCTAACAAATATATAGAATCATATATTATATGTATATAATAATACACGTTTATATAAAAAAATCTATATTTTATCAGCTAATTTTTTCTAGAGCGGCTATATATATATATATATATATTAATCGGTTTACTATTTATTAGATTGAAAATAAAAAATAAAAAGACCTAGAATAAGAAAATATTACCGAAAAATTATGTTTTCTGATCACTATGATTTTTGTGTGAGTTAGTAAAAGTTTTATGATTTTTTAATGAGAAAACAAAGTAATATGACTTTGGTAAAAAAAAGTTATAATTATATGACCAAGTGTGAAAATTACACCGAAGATGAGACAATTACGTAAGTGTTGATTATACGTGTGTGTATATAAGCGCATCTAATATTTAATTACTTAAAATTAAAATATGTATTTATTTTTATCTCTTATACAGAAATTTTATTGATTTCACGTTATTTACAGAACTACACAATTTTAAAATTTGTAAATGTAAATGTATAAAATTTGTATAATAAAGTTAGATAGTCACATGGTGAATCAGTTGATAACTCAATAATTAAATATTCAGGAATTTACACATGGAGGGACAAATGCATATTGCAGTTGATTAAAATTTTGAAGTGCTTTACCAGTTAAATAAGGACCAAAATCAAAAATAATTGTTCTTATCGAAAAGTAAGTGCTAATTTGCTAAAGGAAAAAAGAATTTGAATCCGAAAAGAAAAGAAAAGAAAAGAAAAGAGGAAAGGTTGGGTGAGGAAAAGGTTGTGGAGTCATCTCCAAGAAAAGAAAGTGCCTTAAATAAACGGCGTCGAATCGCGTGGTTTCTTGACTGCCATTGAAGTAAAAATTCGGCAAAGAATCCCAAAAAGTTGAGTAGAAAGTACAAAGAGCCTTCACCAAAAGAAAGGATGTGCACATGCATGTTCCATTTATTTATTTTTTTAAGGAAAATCGTGGTTTTTGTCTTGAAATTTTGATAAATTCTAACTTTGATCCTTATGATGTCTAATTAAACACAGCTAATCTTTAATTAAATGAAATGTGCAGTTTTGAATCTTTTGCTCGTGCGTGAACTTTTACCTTTTACGCTATTTGATTACCTATGTGTTATGTTAAATTTACATTATTACTTCATGTTTAAGAGCAATATCCTTATGAAAATACAACATCAACAACTATAAATTCAGTGTAATCTCACAATTGAGGTATGGGGAGAGTTGTGTCATGTGTGTACACAGACTCTACACTTAGCTTGTGAAGGTATATAGGTTGTTTCCGATAGACCCTCACTTAAGAAAAAATATAAAAAAGGCAATAACAACAACAAGATAAGATAATAAGATAACCGAAATGAAAGAAATAATATGTAGCGATATAAATATATAGGAATAAGAATAGAGTAATACTAATACAATTGGTATGAAAAAGAGATACGTCCCACTATCTTCTAACCTTCTACCTCCACCCTCCTATCATGGATCACGTCATCTGAAAGCTGAAGTTGCGATATGTCATACCTAATCATTTCTACCCAATACTTCTTAGGTCTACCTCTACCCTTCCTTGGACCCACCATGGCCAACCTCTAACGCTACTAAAAAAGGGTCAATTTCCGACAAAAAAATTCCGACCGGAAAAAGTAATCGAAAATGGCATAAAAATATATTTTCAATTTTTAATAATAATTACGGCAGATATTTTGTCTATATCCGTCGAAAAATTTGGCAAAAAATATCGCGAAGGAATTAGCTAACGATTCGATCGGGAAAAAAAAAGTTGCAACCGATTCGGTCACAAAAATTTATTAAAACGGGGTATGACTTCGTTGGCCTCATTTGCGACCGAATCGGTCAGAATTTTTAATTCTTTTCAAATTTTCGACATATTCTGATGGAAATCTTTTTAAAACCCCCAACCCCTTTCTTTTTCCTTCTCTCTTTTCTTCCTCTCCCCGCTGAAAACCCCCCATCCCCAGGCATCACCATGCTCCGACGACATCCCTCCCTCTTTGGCGATACCTCCATCCCTCTATCTCTCGCTCCCTCTCCCTTTCCCTCGATATTTTTTTTTCTGCATTTCAAACTTTCTCATATTTTGATGTTAGTAATTTGTGAGAATAATTTTGAACTAAAGAAATACCGTACCAGATCATAATGAATATGTGGCAACAATTTAAGGTAAAAATAAATTAAATTTTGTTAATACTTATCCTCATTCGTCTAATGTTATTTTTTTATTTTTTTTTGCACGTTAGGTGCGTATGGTAGCCTGCACTTGAAAGTGAGGTAAATGTTAACTTCGAGAAGAGAGTACAAAAGTGGATAAAAGATTCATATCATGATGCTAAGAGAGGTAGCACCAAGCGTGAGTGGATCCGTGTAGGTATCTGAAATCAGCTCTTGGAGAAGTGAAACACCGCTGTGTGGAAGAAGGAGAGTGAACATGCAAAGTTAAACAAAGCTTCTACTAGGGGTGGAGAGTTTCATACTCGAGGTTCTATTAGTTTGAGATTGGTAATTTTATTATAAAATATTTTTTAGTTTCACAAGTACGCAAATAGAACACACAAACGCGCAAGCGCGCGTGCGCACACACACACACATACATATATATATATATATATATATATATATATATATATATATATAGAGAGAGAGAGAGAGAGAGAGAGAGAGAGACTCTTTAATTTTCAAAAAAAGGAATATGGGAGGATGTGACTCATGCTGAGATTTTTGCGGAGACCCACAAGAAGAAGAAGAAGAAGAAGAAGAAGAAGGAGGACGACACAAAAGGATGGGTCGAACCGCGTGCTTCAGAGACATTTGTATGATCCCAACTCCAACACTATATTATTTTTTAAGATTATTTTGTTTATATAATATGTATCATTTTTATTCAGTAAAAGTATCATAATGATCTTGATGCATGGCGACAAACTCAGCCTGAAGAAACTCAGGCGGCCCTGAAAGATATGACTGCAATATGGACACATGGGACAGGTGGTGTGAATAAAGGTTTAGATATTATGTAATTATCTATTTTAGTATTAATTTGAAAATTGTGTGTTTGTTTTCTTACTCCTTGTACTTTCTTTTCTTTATTTCTCGTAAAAATAAATAAAGATCAAGTCTACGCGTTTGGAGTACAACTATCTTCCAGTTGCCCCGCAGCATTATTCGCTAGTGTGTCAGTTTTCCAAGAAGACATGGAAGATATGCGTCAAAGAATGGATCAAATATCGCGAGAATGGAACGCAACTCAAGCTTTAATCCATAAATTGTTTAAAAAGATAAGCAAGAAAGACAATCAATATATAATAGAGTCTGAGTCTGAGGAAGAGACTGAGTTTGACTAGGAGTAGCTATTTGAATGTGCATGTTATATTTTAGAGTTGAAGATAGAGACATGTTTAATTTATGAATTTGAGTTAGTATTTTGATTATTGTTTGATGATAATTAATGTTGTTTGATTAGTTGGTTGGATTGTTATAAATATTTGTGTTTGGTTTGTAGTAAATAGTGGATTTAGTTTGTTATACGAAATGGTGTGTTGATATTAGGTGTTTGTTTGGCTGTTTTATTTTGCAGGTGCTGCAATTGAAAATACAATAGAATTCTATTAAAAGAATTTCAGATTTGGGGCTGATTTGCGACCGAATCAGTCGCAAATCTCACTAGAAATTTCCTAGATTTATGACTGATTCGGTCGGAAAATATAAATTTTTTACTTTTTTAATTAATTTAATATGTACGGTTGTTTCGCCCGGAAAATTTAATTAAATATTAGTTTTATTATTTAAATTTCCAATCGAATCGGTCAAAAATATTAAAAATATATTTAAATTTACGACCGAATCGGTCGCAAATTTACTCACCAATTCGGTCGCAAATCATTTAGATTCAAATGCGTCCTTTATTTTTCATTTTGCGACCAAATACGTCGAAAACTTCCGACCGATATCGTCGCAAATGTTTTGCGCCCACGTATTTTCTGATACATCTCCTCACAAGGGCATCCGTGCATCTCTTCTTCATGTGTCTGAACTATCTCAGCCTCACTTCCTGCGTTTTGTCCACCACGAAAGTCATTCTCACCTTGTCGTGAATAACTGCATTTCTAATCTCATCTTTCATAATATGCACACACATCCATCTCATTCTTATTTCCGCTACTTTCATTTTCTGGATATGAGAATTTCTGACTAGCCAGCAGTCCGTCCCATATTACATAGTTGGTCTAACAACCACTCTGTAGAATTTACTTTTAAATCTTGGTGGTACATATATTATTATCGCACAAGATATTGAATGCGAGCCTTTGTTTTATCCACCCCCCTCCAATACAGTGTGTGATATCATCATTAATCTCCCAATATTACATTTGTTAACATACCAAGATAGTTGAAACTTCCTCTCTTTGAATGACTTGTATATCAAGCCTCACTTTCACGTTCGCCATACGGCTTACATCACTAAACTTGCACTCCAAGTATTCTGTTATAGTCCAGCTAAACCTGAAACATTTAGACTTCAACGTATGTCTCCAAACCTCCAGCCTAGCGTTAACTTCGCCTCTCGTCTCGCTAATCGGTACTATGTCATCTACAAATAATATTCCCCGTGGCACCTCCTATTAAATGTGTCGCGTTAATTCATCCACCATCAAGGCAAATAAAAATAGGTTAAGAGCTGGTACAACTCCATCATGACTAGAAATGCATGAAATCTCCTCCAACTGTCATCACCTGAGTCTGTGCTCCATCGTACAAATCTCTAATCGCCCTAGTGTATGCCACATGTACATCTCTAATCTCCAACACATCTCCATAGAACCTCCCTTGGGAGTTGGGACTTTGTCATATGTTTTTTCTAGGTCAATAAACAGCACATGTGATTCCCTCTAAAAAATAAGCATACTTTTTCTTATCCTTATCTCCACCTCCTTCTCCCTAACTTTCATTGTGTGACTTAACAACTTGACATCGCTGTAGTTATTGCAATTTTGAATATCGTTCTGAAAATAATTTAAATATATTTTATAACATATTTGCTATGTAAAGGGTCCAAATTTAAATATGTTTAGGGGTCGTTTGTTTGAAGAGACAGGAATAATAATCCTTGAATAAAATATAAAATTATTTTATTTCGTGTTTGGTGATATCCATAGCATAATTATGGTATCACAAAGATCCCTTCCTCCAAACCTCTTCTCCCAAAATATTTTTTAAAGAAAGTCAAGGTTAAAAATTAAAAATTAAAAATTAATTATAATTTTAAATTCATTGAAAGTATAAATAGAGGCTCTCTTTATGGATTTGTTATACGATTTACCTTTATTTTAATAATTAGTTTTGTGCAATATGTCCATTGAATATATATTTAAAAGTTATCACTTTTATTCAATTATGTAAAAAGATTCTCGAATTTTGATTATTGCTTGTTATTCTAACCTTTTGCATATTCTGCTCATTCTAGCAGTGATAATATTGGGAGAGGTTTTTGATTTTTTCGACAAAGTTTGAGGTGGAAAATGATTTTCTCCCTTTAAGAATTAACTATTGTGATGAATTTCTATTCAAAAATCAAAACTACCAAGTGAATTTAGGTTCTTATACCAACAAAATTAAACATTAATAATTGCACCTGATAATCAGATATAGATTGGGTTAGTTGCATTTTGTGCGTGACCCATTGTCAGATTAAGCAATAATATGTATTGTTTTGAGATGCGACCGGCATGATAATGTCAAGTTTAACCTATATAATAAGTAATAATTAAGAAAAACAATAAACATACAAAACATGCTTTGACAGTTATGTTTCCTAGGCATCTCAAATAAACACACTTTCCAAATTTAAGTAATCTTTCACGGAATCTTAAATATCTCTGTGGTGGCAAGGAAAATCAATTTTATTATTTGTATCACATATACGTATTTTATTTTATTTTATTTGAGATCATGTGATTAAATAATAGTAACATCTTATTTAAAGAAAATGGTGGTCACTAGATTTTAGTTTAAGAATGATGGGTCTTTTTTAGTTAAGTTGAGATATATGACTTTTTAAAATATATAGAGAAATATGTTTTCATGTCATCTAATTTAAAGGTTCGGCTGGTTGCATGAAATACTATAAAATAAGAAGGAATTTTTTTGAGATGACGTTTTCTTTTTTCTTGTTTAATATTCTTCAATAGGCTGTCTTTTAGTTAAGCATCATAGTTAATGATACTTTTAAGTACAAATAAACTACTTAAAGTGACCGGCCTGTTTGACAATGTCAAGGGACAGAAAATGAACATTGAAAGTTGAAACTGTGTCTTTACCCACCTTGTACTAAATAAAATTGGCTATAATTATATTAATAATGTGTTTGACACATGAAATTAAGAAACTTGTAAGTTTATGCTTGACCGTGTCAATGAGAGAAATCACAAATACGTTTTTGGAATTAATTAAAAAAAAAAAAGAGTAACTGTAGTATACTATTTTAAATTAGAATGCTTAGGAAAAAAAAGTTAAAATTTATAGGAAAATCAATTAATAATTCATCCAAAATCTTTGACGGACATTTAGCACTACAAAATTGCATCTCTATATGTTCTTAAAATTCACTTTAATCTCTACGTCAACTAATTTAGCTTCTCTATGAGAATATTTCTTGACAAATGTAAAGTACATAATACAATGCAGATTCTTTCTTGTTTTAATATACGACTTTATAGAAACGGAGATGAAAAACCTTGGTAATCGATAAAATATGTCTATTTCAGCCTCTAATTAGTTTACATTTTCCGAGTATAAGCTTTATCAATGTGGTTTAATTTGGTTCTTTTTGATTTAATTTGTTGATAGCGATCTCCCTAAGAAGATGTCTTATTATGTCACAATATAATGTTGAAAAGAAAAATGTTGTACATAATTCTGAAGTTGTCTCCATCAACATGAATTGCAAGTCCATTTTCACAATATAAAAAAGAAAACGAATCCAATCTTGAGGAATTTCTTAGACTGGGTAAGAGCTGTTTTTGTTTTCTGTGTTTGCTTTATACGAGTTGTAGCTATATGTTTTGACATTGATTTGTGTATTTTGACCTTATTTGTACATGTGCAATTGAGCAATAGCCTTGAACTGTTATTGTTAGCACCAGAATTAGAGTTCAAACTTAGGTTCGACACATAACATGATCAATGGACGTACAAATTACAATAAAGTCAAGAAACCCAGAACACTATTCATTTTCTACAATTCACTTCGATTTGTTGATTTTTAAAGTTTATTATTTAATTAGATATAAACATACACATCACAGATTAATTTTACCGTTTTTCTAATTTTATTTTGTATGTATACTATTTGCATCTTCCGTTAAATAGTATAACTGATAGATTATTATAAGCATCGGAAGTAATCACAGTATCAAAATCACATGTAATCTAGAATACGAAATTTTACGGGTTACCTCTCACCTCTTCAGTCACGTGAGCCTTCAGTTCCATGACGTCTCAATGGAATTTCCACCACCCGCACGATCATGATCCACAAACATTTTACGGTCATCTAATGTGTTATCCAAATAACATCCGAAAATAGTCATTTCGTTTGGATGAATTTTCAAGGAAACTAAGGCTCAAATTTTCGGCCATCGCCTTCTTTTTTCTCTAGGTGGAAAATAACATGTAATTATAGCACAAGTTTTAAGGGTTAAAATCTTTTTCCAAAATCTATTGGGTTTTCTTTTCCACCGAAAAAATAATTTTTTTATTCCTATTATTCAAGCGCAACAAGAACCATACAATTTAATTAACAAAGCTTCAGGAATTTGATTCTAACTTTTGAAATTAATATCAAGCATATTTTTATGTCCATATTTGTATGACACTCTGTATACGATCGAAATAGATTTCAGCCTTCGTACGTCTCATCGAGTTCGAAAGATAATCGATTGAAGTGAAACCTCGAGATGAGTTCCGAAGATAGTACAAACAAGCTTCGAATCAATGAGGCTGATCAATGTCGAGTTCGATATCATTGTCAAGCTCGGATCCAAATCGAACTATGATGCAAAGTAAAGCTATCAAGCTTATGATCCATAGACCGACCAACATTGACCCCGAATCAATTCGAGAACTCGAGTCAGAATCGAGCTCGAGCCAAGATCAAGAGCTCGAGTCAGAATATAGCTCAAACCAAGATCGAGAGCTCGAGTCAAGATCGAGCTCGCAGACAAAAGCCGCTGCAATCCCACTAGAGAGAATCTTGGCAGAAATTGTGTAAAAATTGATTTATCGTGGGTCTCCCATTGAGTATTTTTTTAATTATGTTTAGAGCAAGATCCCTCTACTATAAAGGGCATGGTTATCATTTCTGTAAAGACAAGTTTTTCAGGCTTACATTGTAATAAAAATACTATATTCTCCCATAGTAAAGAATCGTTCTTTCACGCTTCTTAAATTGATTCCACTTGTTGAGTCCTAAGATTCATCTTCTTTACAACCTTATCTATTTTGCATTCTTTGCAATCCATATTTATATTTCTATTTATTCTTACAATTTGCATTAAGTTGCGCCACATATCCTTAGAACTACGTACAAATTTCACTCCATCCATTTTTCGGGTAAATAGTTTGGCGCCCACCGTGGGTCTAAGGATAACAGAGGCTATTTGATACGAATCTGAAGAAATACACCGTTGTGTTTTTGCGCTCGGTTCCGAAAATATCTTGGATTTCGGATTAGCAACGACTAACTACCAATCAAATGACTTCACCAATCAACAACGGAGCCGGTCTTCAAGATGAGAACAATAACTTGACACCCAGTACCGAAAGGCCACTTGTAAATACCGTTGGAGCTCGAATCGGAGCGCCAATAGATATCAATTCACATGTAGCGATCGAGGCGAACCTCCATGCTGAACCCGAAAATAACATCCATGGTGGTACTCGGTCTACAACTCGAGATACCCTTAACGTCGAAGAAAACGACGTTAGCTTGTGTATGATTTTCGAAATGTTGCAAGCCCAACAGGCAGCAATAGTTCAGTTGCAGAGCCAAACCCAACTATAAAGCAGGCCGGAGCCCAGTTCACCTCGAGAAATCACCCACAGAACGGAGCCATCCATAGTGAAGTCAAATGAGCAAGAATCGCGGACTACTCCCGAAATTGCTAAATTGCTAGAGGAACTCACAAAGCGAGTCGAAGTCAATGATAAAAAAGTAGAAACTTATAACTCTAGGGTCGATCAGATCCCGGGAGCTCCACCAATGATAAAAGGGTTGGATTCGAAAAAATTCGTGCAAAAACCTTTTCCCTCGAGCACAGCCCCGAAACCAATTCCCAAAAAATTCCGTATGCCCGAAATTCCCAAATATAACGGAACGACTGATCCCAACGAGCACGTCACTTCTTACACGTGTGCCATCAAGGGGAATGATTTAGAAGACGATAAAATCGAATCTATGTTGTTAAAATAATTTGGAGAGACCCTCTCGAAGAGGGCAATGATTTGGTATCACAACCTACCACCAAATTCCATAGACTCGTTCGCCATGTTAGAAGATTCTTTTGTGAAAGCATATTCCGGCGCCATAAAAGTCGCAACAAGGAAATCAGACCTCTTCAAGTTAAGACAAAAGGATAACGAGATGCTGAGGGAGTTCGTATCTCGTTTTCAAATAGAACGAATGGACTTTCCACCAGTCACAAATGATTGGGCTGTTCAGGCTTTCACTCAAGGTTTGAACGAATGAAGTTCGACGACTTCACGACGGTTAAAGCATAACCTGATCCAATACCCAACCATCACGTGGGCCGACGTGCATAATCGGTATCAATCAAAAATTAGGGTCGAAGATGATCAATTGGGGTCTGAACCCGTTGTTCGAAGGGATACTAATCGAGAACGAGGTCCGATCGGGGATCGATACCAACCGTACAACGAAGCCACAAAGTTAGTGAATTGAGACATAACCTCGGGAAAAATAACAAAAGAAGTGATTAAGGTCAAGCCTCCCGGGGGATGATGAACAGAAGTAGGTTCGATAGGCCGGCCAGATCTAAGGAAGCATCTCGATTATCGGAATATAACTTCAGCATTGATGCATCCGCCATTGTTTCGGCTATCGGACGCATCAAAGACACTAAATGGCCTCGACCCATGCAGGCCAATCCTGCCCAGAGGAATCCTAATCAAATGTGCGAATATCATGGCACCCATGGCCAAAGAACAGAAGATTGCATGCAATTAAGAGAGGAAGTGGCCTGGTTATTCAACAAAGGGCACCTTCGAGAATTTTTAAGCTATAGGGCGAAGAACCTTTTTAAAAACAGGGATTTCGGCAAGCAAAACGAACAAGAAGAACCGCAACACGTCATTCACATGATCATCGGTGGCGCCAATAACCCTCAGGGACCAGTGCCTAAATGCACTAAGATATCGATTGTGAGAGAAAAGCGATCTCGAACGCAAGATTACACACCCATAGGAACTTTGTCCTTCAATGATAAAGATGCAAAAGGAGTCATACAACCTCATAACGATGCACTGGTAATATCCGTACTCATGAATAAAACTAAAGTTAACAACAACAACAACAACAACAACCCAGTATAATCCCACTAGTGGGGTCTGGGGAGGGTAGTGTGTACGCAGACCTTACCCCTACCCTGATGTAGAGAGGCTGTTTCCAAATGACCCTCGGCATCCTTCCCTCCAAGAACTCCCCACCTTGCTCTTGGGGTGACTCGAACTCACAACCTCTTGGTTGGAAGTGGAGGGTGCTTACCATCAGAGCAACTTAAGCGTGTGTTAATTGATCCAGGTAGCTCGGCCAACATCATCAGATTGAAGGTCGTAGAACAGCTCGGCCTGCAGGACCAGATCGTACCCGCAACCCTGGTTCTAAACGGATTCAATATGGCATGTGAGACCACAAAAGGCGAGATAATGCTACCAATAATCATGGCCGGAACCATCCAGGAAACAAAGTTCCACGTGATCGAAGGCGACATGAGATATAATGCCCTTTTCGAAAGGTCATACATCCACAACATGAGAGCTGTACATTCGACCCTACACAAGGTCCTCAAATTTCCAACATCGAGAGGAGTCAAAATAGTGTACGAAAAACAACCTGCCGCAAGAGAAATATTCGCCGTCGAGGAAGCGAAACCAATATCCTCGCCTTCGCCAGTAAAGGGATCGGGCTCAGAAGGGGAACGAGATACCAAATAGCAGTCACATACATCGGCTTTGACCCAACCTGATAACCAGGGGATCGAAGAAGATGATGATCTAAGAATCCCTCGATCTTTCGTGATTCCCGATGACTCCGACTCCACCACATTAATGGTTGAGAAACTGGAGCAAGTTACACTAATCGAGCACTGGCCCGAACGAAAGGTATACCTGGGAACGGGGTTGATCCCCGAACTCAGGAAGAAAATTATTCAATTTCTTATTGATAACATTGATTGCTTTGCCTGGTCCCATTTAGTTATAACAGGGATCCTGTCACGACCCCAAATTCCATCTGTATGATGTCGTGATGGCACCTAGTCTCTAACACTAAGAAAGCCTATCAATATGGAATAATAATAAATATCTGAAATAAATAAACTACAATTCAAACAATTTCAACTCCCAAAACCCGGTAGAAATAAGTCACAAGCTTCTAAGAATTTATTCTCTACGTCTCTATACATTAGAGTCTAAAGCAAATAAGGAAGACAACATAGAAAGATAGAAGGGGACTCCGGAGTCTGCGGACGTTGGCAGATATACCTCGAAGTCTTCTCGTACATCTAGTTTACTGATGCCTGATCTGATAAGATGTACCTGGATCTGCACAAAAAGATATGCAGAAGCATAATATGAGTACACCACAGAGGTACCTAGTAAGTGCCAAGCCTAACCTCGATAAAGTAATGACGAGGTCAGGTTAGGCCCTACTGAAGAATAAATAATGGCATGGTAAAATATTTAAATAATATTATAAGATAAAATGACAATGAAAATGGATCAAGTAGTATGTCACATTTAATTACACTAAATAATGGAAAATAAATACCTCGTGGAAACAAAACATAATTCTTTTTAACTTTAAGAAAATCACAACAATAATCAAAGGCAAATGCGGCCATAAATCAATATCAACAAGGGCACCCCCGAGGTACCACCTCATAGTCCCAAATCATAAACAAATTCACAATATCTCATTTTCTTATCTCACCGCGGGAGCCTTCACAATTTATTTGAAAGAAAA
>AWOL01S0001301.1:109734-138887 GCA_000715115.1 Nicotiana otophora
CCTACTATCCACGCGTATCAAGCCACCCTTATCTCACCGCATGCGTTTCAATACCCAGACCTTATACCACCGCATGCGTATCAATATCACAATATATCACAATTTGCATCTCAGGTGCTCAAATAATTTAACTTGCCAAAACAATTCAACAACAATATTTTTTCACAATAAAGTGCTTACGGCTCATGTCAAAATAATTCAACAATAATATTTTTTCACAATAAAGAGTTCACGGCTCATGTCAAAATAATTCAACAATAATATGTTTTTCACAATAAAGAGCTCACGGCTCATGTCAAAATAATTCAACAATAATATTTCAAAATCTTTAATACGTTTCTTCAATATCAAGTTTAAAAATGTCAAATACTTCATATTAATAATATTTAATTTAAAGAAAATCAACCTTCAAATAATGCACAGAATAAAAGAAACCAAGTTCCAACTAAACAGATAAAACAATTAGCAGGAAAAGGTCAAGCAAATTTAAAATATAAACATTAAATCAATAATGAATAATATAACAAAATGAAATAATTTAATTAATGCGCAACAATGATCTACACAATTTAAAATATAATCTTTTACATTTAGCCCGTGTACATACTCNCAGATAAAACAATTAGCAGGAAAAAGTCAAGCAAATTTAAAATATAAACATTAAATCAATAATGAATAATATAACAAAATGAAATAATTTAATTAATGCGCAACAGTGATCTACACAATTTAAAATATAATCTTTCACACTTAGCCCGTGTACACACTCGTCACCTCGTGTACACGACTTTTCACACATTACAATTATCAATCCTATGGGGAATTTTCCCCACACAAGGTTAGACAAGTCATTTACCTCGACTTGCTCCAATTTAACCAAGTATTATGCTTTGTCCTCGATTTTTTCAACTCCGATCGGCTCGTATATAGTCATAATTAATTCAATACAGTCAACAAAAATTATAGTAATCAATTTCATAAGAAAATATTATATTTTTCAATAAAATTCGAAATTAGCTCAAATATCGCCTATGGGGCCCATATCTCAGAATCCGGCAAAACTTACAAAATCCGACAACTCATTCAATTACGAGTCTAACCATACTAGTTTCACTCAAATCCGACTCTGGATCGACATCGAAATCTCAAAAATTCGTTTCTATGCGATTTCTAAAAATTTCCCAAATTTCTATCTCAAAACACTAATTAAATGGTGAAAACAATGTTATATTCGTGTATATTGACCAAATCCGAGTTAGAATCACTTACCCCAATATTTGTCCTTGAAAATATATCAAAATCACCTTTCCTCATTCTCCAATTCGTCAAAAATGGCAAATGGGACAAAATCCCCTGTTTTTATAACTTACAGATCTGTCAGGAAGCCCGATTTTGTGAGGGAGCTCGATTTTGTCAAGGAGCTCGATTTGTAGGGAGCTCGATTCTGTCATGGAGTTCGATTTTTCAGGGAGCTCAATTTTGTCAGAGAGCTCAATTTTGTTAGGGAGCTCGATTTGTCATGGAGCTCGATTTGTCAAGGAGCTCGATTTTGTGAGGGAGCTCGATTTGTCAGGGAGCTCGATTTTGTCAGGGAGCTTGATTTTTCCAGGGAGCTCGATTTGTAAGGGATCTCGATTTTGTCATGGAGCTCGATTTTGTCATAGAGCTCGATTTGTGAGGGGGCTCGATTTTGTCAGGGAGCTCGATTTTGACAGGGATTCCGATTTTGACATGGATTCCGATTTTGATAGGCAACCCGATTTTGACAGGCAGCCCGATTTTGACAACATTTCCAGCAGAAAAATTGCAGCAACTTTTGCAGCAGCAAAGTCCCACTTTTGATCCGTTAACCATCCGAAACTCACCCGAGACCCTCGGGACCTCAACCCAATTCACCAACAAATCCTAAAACATCATACGAACTTATTTGAAACCTCAAATCAAGTCAAACAATGCTAAAATCACAAATCACACCCCAATTCAATCTTAATAAAACTCAAGAATTTCCAACTTCTACATTCGATGTCGAAACCTGTCAAATCAAGTCCGATTGACCTCAAATTTTGCACACAAGTTATAAATGACATCACAGAGCCGTAAAAATTTTCTGAACTGGATTCCGACCCCGATATCAAAAAGTTAACTTCCCGGTCAAATTTCCAAACTTAAAATCCTATTTTAGCCATTTCTAGCCTAATTTCACTACGGACTTTCAAATAAAATTTCGATCACGCTCCTAAGTCCAAAATCACCATATGGAGCTGTTGGAATCATCAAAATTCTATTCTGGGGTCATTTGTACATAATTCGACATCCGGTCACTATTTAAACTTAAACTATTAATTTTGCATCAAAATTCTGTATCTCGGGATAGGGACATCGAAATTTGATTTCGGGCATATGCCTAAGTCCCAAATCACGATACGGACCTACCCGAACTATCAAAACACTAATCTGAGTTCGTTTGCTCAAAATGTTGACCAAAGTCAACTCAGTTGAGTTTTAAAGCTCTAATTCATATTTTAATCTATTTTTCACATAAAATCTTTTCGGAAAATTTTACGAACTGCGCACGCAAGTCGAGGAATGACAAATAGTACTTTTCAAGGTCTTAGAACATATAAGTAATTATTAAATTTAAAGATGGCATTTTGGATCATCACATTCTCCACCTCCAAAACAAACGTTCGTCCTCGAACGGAGTTAGAAAAAAGTGCTTGAGCTGGTGAATAAGTGTGGATAACAGCTGCGCATATCATGCTTGGTCTCCCTAGTCGCCTCTTCGACCGGATGACCTCTCCACTGAACCTTCGCGGAAGCAATGTTCTTTGACCTCAGCTTTCGAACCTGCCTATCCAAAATAGCAACTGGTTCCTCAACATAAGATAGATCCTTGTCCAACTGAACCAAACTGAAGTCTAATACATGAGACGGATCGCTGTGATATTTCTGAAGCATGGAAACATGGAATACCAGATGAACCGCAGAGAGACTAGGGGGTAGTGCAAGTTTGTAAGCCACCTCTCCAACTCTCTCAAGAATCTCAAAAGGCCCAATATATCCAGGGCTCAACTTGCCCTTCTTCCCGAACCTCATCACACCCTTCATAGGCGAAACCAGGAGCAATACCCGCTCACCAACCATGAATGCAACATCACGAACCTTCCGATCCGCATAACTCTTCTGTCTAGATTGGGCTGTACGAAGTCGTACCTGAATCAACTTAACCTTTTCCAAGGCATCCTGAACCAAGTGTGTACCTCATAGTCTAACCTCGCCCGGTTCAAACCAACCCACTGGGGACCGGCACCGCCTACCATACAAGGCCTCATACAGAGCCATCTGAATCCTTGACTGGCAACTGTTGTTGTAAGCAAATTCCGCAAGTGGTAAGAACAGATCCCAAGCACCCCCAAAATCTATCACACACGCATGAAGCATATCCTCTAGTATCTGAATAGTGCGTTCGGACTGCCCGTCCGTCTACGGGTGAAATGTTATACTCAACTCCACACGAGTACCCAACTCTCGATGTACAACCCTCCAAAACCATGAGGTAAACTGTGTACCCCGGTCAGAGATGATAGATACCGGTACACCGTGAAGTCTGACAATCTCGCTAATATATACTTGAGCGAGCTGCTCTGAAGAGTAAGTAGTAATCACAGGAATGAAATGAGATGACTTGGTCAATCTATCCATAATCACCCAAACTGCATCGAACTTCCTCCGAGTTTGTGGGAGTCCAACAACGAAATCCATAGTGATCCGCTCCCATTTCCATTATGGAATTTCCAACTTCTGAAGCAATCCACCCGTTCGTTGATGCTCATATTTCACATGCTGACAATTTAGGCACCGAGCTACGTATTCCATTATGACTTTCTTCATCCGCCTCCACCAATAGTGTTGTCTCAAGTCTTGATACATCTTTGCAGCACCCGGATGAATGGAGTACCGCGAACTGTGAGCCTCCTGGAAAATCAAGTCGCGCAAACCATTTACATTTGGCACACATAGCCTGCCCTGCATCCATAATACATCTTCATCTCCAATAGTGACTTCCTTGGTATCGCCGTGCTGGACTGTGTCCTTAAGGACAAGAAGATGGGGGTCATCATACTGACGTTCCCTGATACGGTCATAAAGAGAAGACTGAGAAACTATACAAGCCAAAACTCGACTCGGCTCGGAAACATCCAGTCTAACAAACTGGTTGGCCAAGGCCTGAACATCCAAGGCTAAAGGCCTCTCTGCTACCGGTAAATATGTTAAGCTGCCCAAACTTTCCGCCTTACGACTCAAGGCATCGTCCACTACATTGGCCTTCCCAGGATGATAGAGAATGGTGATATCCTTAAGCAACTCCAACCATCTCCGCTGCCGCAAATTAATATCCTTCTATTTAAACAGATATTGTAGACTTCGGTGATCGGTGTAGACCCCGCAATGGACACCGTACAAATAATGCCGCCAAATCTTTAAGGCATGGACAATAGCTGCTAACTCAAGGTTGTGTACAGGATAATTCTTCTCATGCACCTTTAATTGTCTGGACGCATAGGCAATCACCCTACCGTCTTGCATCAACACTACGTCGAGGTCAATACACGATGCATCACAATATTCAATATAAGACCCTGAACCTGTAGGTAATACCAACATTGGGGCTGTAGTCAAAGCTGTCTTGAGCTTTTGGAAGCTTTCCTCACATTCCTCAGTCCATATGAACAGAGCACCCTTCTGGGTCAATATGGTCTTAATAGTTGTTCATAATCAATTACAGAATCGTTAATTAACTTCATGTTAACCAAAATCTCGCTTGAAACCTTCACAATACTGATAACGAGACATGAGGCATGAAGACCACATAATTATTTATCCGAATTAATGAGTCACATTTAACGTCACCTGGGCGGGAACCTACCTCATAAGTTAAAACTCAATAATTACAACACAAAATTGGCAAGTATGCACAGAGAATTTCATATAGAATTTTCAAATAAGCCTAACATGCATGACTCCCTATTAGTACTATAGTACAAATTAAAATTCACAAGGGAGAACTTACACATAAGAATTTTCCTCACAAGGATCTCGTCCTTATATAACTTCCACCGCAGCTCGTAGCCCGGTTTAAACATAACAGTTTATATTAAAATGCGAGGATCTCATCCTCGGTTCTGAATCACAAGTAATATGCACATCGTGCCAATCGAAACTTTTTATTTGCTCCTTTTAAATAATTTCCGTTAAACAAAATCACAACACATAATGAACCCCACACCGGTAGGATATATAATTCACAATTTGTAAATAATTATCCGTAAATTACATCAAAACTTACCGAAATTAGTAATAGAAAGCCACATTTAGCCTCACAGGTCTTATTATTGACCAACATGGAATGATAGGCGTAGTTATCTCCATGGAATCTCCCAACAGGAGTTAACACATAAGTAGATTATAGAATTACGAAGCTTAATCATAAGTGGAGCACCATAGGAGGACTCGTTTCGATACTGAGAACCGAATCAAGTTAAGGAAATTATTCCTTTATAATAAATCAAGGTCGTACCTGTAACAACACCATCTGATGTAGTGACCTCCGCCATACCGTAAAACAAATATATCAACGACTGGGTCTCTACCTCTAGGACGCCTTCTACCCGTCTATCCTCCACCCCTAACTAGTCGTGTGGGTTGTGTAGTAACTGCAATGGGGCACGTAGCCTGAGTTCTTTGGTGAAATATGTCTCTCCCAAGTTTTTGGACAATTTTCTCATGATGTGCCTAGTATCACCGTATTCATAACAACCCCTTTGCCGGTTTGGCTGCTCATATTGAGTCTGTGCCAGATAATTGGAATAACCCTTGTAGGAAACGCATGTCGGTGGTGCATTAAAAGAACTTACAGGAGTAACCCGAGTAATCCGATGTGCGAATTGGGTTGGCCGACTGCCCGAGCCCCCGCCATAATTATTTATACTTGCATAGTAAAATCCACTGAATCCCCCAGAACCTCGAGACGTCTTGGTCTCCTTAGTTTCCTTTTTCCTCACCCCGAACACGTTCTAATATCTTGGTAATTTCTACAACTAGCAGAAATGAAGTATCAGCCTGTAGCTCCCGAGTACAAAGTTTTAAGATCATAACTGAGTCCTTTAATGAGTCTGTGGACTCGCTCTCTGGCTGTAGGAAGCAAAGTAGGAGTATGACGGGCTAACTTATTGAACTTGATGGCATATTCTGACACTGTCATGATGACCTGATGCAACCGTTCAACCCTATGCGCCATGCATTACGGAGAGTCCGGGAAATAAACTCTTTCAAAAGTATTTCTGAGAACTGAGCCAAGTGGGCGGTGTTGCATTGGCTGGTCTGCCCTCTTCATAGTCTTGCACCGAATATCGGTGGAGAATTATCTCTCCCAAGGCAAATTTCTTCTTTTGTTATGCTGACCCATTTCTTAACATACTCTTCTATTCTTCTTTGGGGTAACCCTTACCCATATTTATACACAACGACCACAAAAGTAGAGCTCCATACAGACAAATCTTGGCCCGACCCACATAGTCCAGAATCTCGTCAACAACTATACTTCATCCGAAACACCCCAAAATCAGCAACCGTAACGTCCACGCTGAGTAGACCTTCTGTAATTTTAGAGTTGTTTCTATACCGCAAGTCCCAACCTTATCCTCTACAAAATCTCAGGCCTTAAACATGTATAAATTTTAGGGAACCTTACAGTACCACATATATACATTTTAGGCCAAACTGATATAACACATGACCCTGCAATCCACCCATTGATAGTGGACTCCCCCACTCGGCGCGAAGTCATAGGTCACAACGTCCGATGATCCACAATAATAACCTTCACAGCTCATATAAATCAACTAGACACCAACGTCTGTTGCACCCCCACATGATTCACTAGGTCATCTCTCAATACACCTGCATCTTTAGTCTAAACCACACATTGAGGCAATGTTTGAGCATCTCTGGCTCCCTCGTAGCCTTTCTGCGGCATCACGAACCGTCGACGCACAACTGATACCGAGTGCGCAATGTCATACACGAGTGGATACAAAAGAATATAAGATATATGTTTCAAGCTAAATCAATGCCGTATGATAAGGAATAAAAAAAGTGAATATTTCCTAACAGTTCCATGGCCTCTCGAAGATAAGTACAGACGTCTCTGTACCGATCCGCAAGACTCTATTAAACCTGCTTGTGACTCATGACACCTATGAACCTAGTGCTCTGATACCAACTTGTCACGACCCCAAATTCCCTCCGTATGATGTTGTGATGGAACATAGTCTCTAAGACTAGGTAAGCCTATCAATGCGGAATAATAATAAATATTTAAAATAAATAAACTACAATTCAAACAATTTCAACTCCCAAAACCCGGTAGAAATAAGTCACAAGCTTCTAAGAATTTATTCTCTATGTCTCTATACATCAGAGTCTAAAGCAAATAAGGAAGACAACATAGAAAGATAGAAGGGGACTCTGGCGTCTGCAGACGCTGGCAGATATACCTCGAAGTCTCCTCGTACAACTAGTTTACTGATGCCTGATCTGATAAGATGTACCTGGATCTTCACAAAAAGATATACAAAAGCGTAGTATGAGTACACCACAGCGGTACCCAGTAAGTGCCAAGCCTAACCTCGGTAGAGTAGTGACGAGGTCAGGTTAGGCCCTACTGGAGAATAAATAATGGCATGATAAAATATTTAAACAATATTATAAGATAAAATAACAATAAAAATGAATCAAGTAGTATGTCACATTTAATTACACTAAATAATGGAAAATAAATACCTCGTGAAAATAAAACATAATTCTTTTCAACTTTAAGAAAATCACAACAATAATCAAAGGCAACTGCGGCCATAAATCAATATCAACAAGGTCACTGCCGAGGTACCGTCTCATTGTCCCAAATCATAAACAAATTCACAATATCTCATTTCCTTATCTCACCGCGGGAGCCTTCACAATTTATTTGAAAGAAAATATTTTTTTTCCGAAATAGCATCCCTTATTTTAGCCATCCTTATCACACCGCATGACTTCTAGTAGTTCCCCTACTAGCCACGCGTATCTCACCGCATGCGTTTCAATACCCAGACCTTATACCATCGCATGCGTATCAATATCACAATATATCACAATTTGCACCTCAGGTGCTCAAATAATTTAACTTGCCAAAATAATTCAACAACAATATTTTTTTCACAATAAAGAGCTCATGGCTCATATCAAAATAATTCAACAATAATATTTTTCCACAATAAAGAGCTCACGGCTCATGTCAAAATAATTCAACAATAATATTTTTTCACAATAAAGAGCTCACAGCTCATGTCAAAATAATTCAACAATAATAGTTTTCCACAATAAAGAGCTCACTGCTCCATCACAATAAATACGAAAATCTTACAAAAATATTCAGGAGTAAATAATTCAGGAAAATAATATTTAAAAATCTTTAATACGTTGCTTCAATATCAAGTTTAAAAATGTCAAATACTTCATACTAATAATATTTAATTTAAAGAAAATCAACCTTAAAATAATGCACAGAATAAAAAAAACCAAGTTCCAACTAAACAGATAAAACAATTAGCAGGAAAAGGTCTAGGAAATTTAAAATATAAACATTAAATCAATAATGAATAATATAACAAAATGAAATAATTTAATTAATGCGCAACAATGATCTACACAATTTAAAATATAATCTTTCACACTTAGCCCGTGTACACACTCGTCACCTCGTGTATATGACTTTTCACACATTACAATTATCAATCCTAGGGAAAATTTCCCCCACACAAGGTTAGACAAGTCACTTTCCTCGACTTGCTCCAATTTAACCAAGTATTACGCTTTTTCCTCGATTTTCTGACTCCGATCGACTCGTATCTGGTCATAATAAATTCGGTACAGTCAACAAAAATTATAGTAATCAATTTCATAAGAAAATATTATATTTTTTAATAAAATCCAAAATTAGCTCAAATATCGCCTGTGGGGCCCATGTCTCGGAATCCGGCGAAACTCAAAAATCCGACAAACTATTCAATTACGAGTCCAACCATATCAGTTTCACTCAAATTCGACTCCGGATAGATACCGAAATCTCAAAAATTCGTTTCTAAGCGATTTCTAAAAATTTCCCAAATTTCTATCTCAAAACACTAATTAAATGGTGAAAACAATGTTATATTCGTGTATATTAACTAAATTCGAATTAGAATCACTTAGCCTAATATTTTTCCTTGAAACTATATCAAAATCACCTCTTCTCAAGCTTCAATTCGTCAAAAATGGCAAATGGGACGAAGTCCCCTGTTTTTATAACTTACAGATCTGTGAGGGAGCCCGATTTTGTCAGGGAGCTCGATTTTGTCAGGGAGCTCGATTTGTCAGGGAGCTCGATTTTGTCAGGGAGCTCGATTTTGTCAGGGAGCTCGATTTGTCATAGAGCTCGATTTGTCATGGAGCTCGATTTGTCAAGGAGCTCGATTTGTCAAGGAGCTCGATTTTGTCATGAAGCTCGATTTGTGAGAGAGCTCGATTTGTGAGGGAGCTCGATTTTGTGAGGGAGCTCGATTTTGACAGGGAGTCTGATTTTGACAGGGAGTCCGATTTTGACAGGTAGCCCGATTTTGACAGGCAGCCCAATTTTGACAACATTTTTAGCAGAAAAATTGCAGCAGCTAAGTCCACTTTTGATCCGTTAACCATCCAAAACTCACCCGAGGCCCTCGGAACCTCAACCCAATACACCAACAAGTCCTAAGACATCATACGAACTTATTTGAAACCTCAAATCAAGTCAAACAATGCTAAAATCACAAATCACACCCCAATTCAAGCTTAATGAAACTCAAAAATTTCCAACTTCTACATTCGATATCGAAACATGTCAAATCAAGTCCGATTGACCTCAAATTTTGCACACAAGTCATAAATGACATAATGGAGCTTTGAAAATTTTCAGAACTGGATTCCGACCCCGATATCAAAAAGTCAACTCCCCGGCCAAACTTCCAAACTTAAAATCCTATTTTAGCCATTTCAAAACTAATTTCACTACGGACTTCCAAATAAAATTCCGATCACGCTCCTAAGTCCAAAATCACCATATGGAACTGTTGGAATCATCAAAATTCTATTCCGGGGTCATTTGCATATAATTTGACATCCGGTTACTATTTGAACTTAAACTCTTAAGTTTTCATTAAAATTTCGTATCTCGGGCTAGGGACCTCGAAATTTGATTCGGGGCATACGCCTAAGTCCCAAATCACGATACGGACCTACCGAAACTGTCAAAACACTGATCCGAGTTCATTTGCTCAAAATGTTGACCAAAGTTAACTCAATTGAGTTTCAAAGCTCTAATTCACATTTTAATCCATTTTGCACATAAAAACTTTCCGGAAAAGTTTACGGACTGCGCACACAAGTCGGGGAATGATAAATAATACTTTTTGAGGTCTTAGAACACATAATTAATTATTAAATTAAAAGATAATATTTTGGGTCATCACAGATCCCACCGGACATAACGACGCATCGGCTAAGTTTGGACCCTAAGTTCAGACCGGTGAAGCAAAAGAGAAGACCCCTAGTCTGAGGTAAACTTCTCAAGATAGGATCCATTCGAGAGGTGAAAAATCCCGAATGGTTAGCCAATATAGTTGTAGTTCCTAAAAAAGGGAACAAACTTAGAATGTGTGTGGATTATAAGGATTTGAACAAAGCATGCCCCAAAGACTCCTTTTTTCTGCCCAACATCGATCGCATGATCGATGCCACGGCCGGTCACGAGATCCTCACTTTTCTCGATGCCTATTCCGGGTATAATCAATCAAGATAAACCCGGAGGACCAGGAAAAGACTTCATTTGTGACCAAATATGGAACATATTGTTATAATATGATGCCCTTCGGGCTAAAGAATACAGGGGCTACTTACCAACGCCTAGTAAATAAAATGTTCGAAGAACAAATAGGCAAATCAATGAAAGTTTATAATGATGACATGCTAGTTAAGTCCCTGTGCGCAGAGGACCATTTGACCCATTTACAGGAAACGTTCGAGATTTATAGGAAATACAACATGAAGCTCAACCCCGAAAAATGTACTTTCGGGGTCGGTTTGGGCAAGTTCCTCGGCTTCATGGTGTTAAATCGGAGAATCGATATTAACCCCGATAAAATCAGGGCTATCGAAGACATCACCATCGTGGACAACGTGAAAGTTGTTCAGAGGCTAACAGGACGGATTGCAGCTTTAGGCCGATTCATTTCGAGATCATCAGATCGAAGTCACAAATTTTTCTCTCTACTCAAAAGGAAGAACGATTTTGCTTGGACCCCAGAATGCCAACAGGCATTAGAGGAATTAAAACGATATCTATCAAGCCAACCACTACTTCATACTCCAAAAACAAAACGAAAAACTTTGCTTGTACTTGGTAGTATCGAAAATCACAGTAAGCGGTGTCCTAGTTCGAGAAGAGCAAGGTACGCAATTTCCCGTTTATTATATAAGTCGAATCTTAGGAGAAGCAGAAACTAGATATCCGCACCTAGAAAAATTGGCACTGGCACTAATAAGCGCCTCTAGAAAGTTAAGATCGTGCTTTCAATTTCACCCCATATGTGTATTAACCACTTACCCGCTTCGTAATATTTTGCACAAGCCCGAACTATCAGGCCGATTGGCCAAATGGGTCGTCGAACTCAATGGGTATGATATCGAATATCAACCCCGTACGACCATCAAGTCTCAAATTTTAGCAGACTTCGTGGCCGATTTCATGCCAACCCTCGTACCCAAAGTCGAAAAAGAACTCTTATTGAAATCGGGTATGTCATTGGGGGTATGGACCTTTTTTACGGACGGGGCTTCAAACGTGAAGGGGTCCGGGATAGGAATAATTTTAAAGCCACCCACGGGTAAGACTATTAGGTAATCTATCAAAACTGCCAGGTTGACTAACAACGAGGCCGAGTATGAGGCCATGATTGCAGGTCTCGAGCTAGCTAAAAGCTTGGGAGCATAAGTCATTGAAGCCAATTGTGACTCTTTGCTGGTGGAAAATCAAGTAAACAAAACCTTCGAAGTTCGAGAAGATAGAATGCAAAGGTATTTGGACAAATGAGATATCACTTTGCACTATTTTAAACAATGGACTTTACAACATGTTCCACGAGAGCAAAACAGTGAGGCTGATGCACTTGCAAACTTGGGATCATCGGTCGAGGAAGGTGAGTTGAGCTCGGGGAGTGTCGTTCAACTCTCGAGATCCGTGATCGAAGAAGGTCATGCCGAGATAAATTCTACGTGCTTAACCTGGGATTGGAGAAATAAGTATAATGGATATTTAAAGAACGGAAAGCTCCCATCGGACCCTAAAGATTCAAGGGTTCTACGAACCAAAGCTGCTCGATTCACGTTGGCTTCGGATGGAACGCTATACCGAAGGACATTTGATGGACCATTGGAAGTATGCTTAGGTCCAGGAGATACCGATTACATCCTATGTGAGGTGCACAAGGGTACTTGTGGGAATCACTCTGGTGCCGATTCATTAGTCTAAAAAATAATCAGGACAGGGTATTATTGGATCGATATGGGCAAAGATGCAAAGGAATTTATTCGAACATGTGACAAATATCAAAGGTTTGCACCAATGATCCATCAACCCAGAGAGCAACTTCACTCAGTCTTATCCCTATGGCCATTCATGAAATGGGGAATGGATATCGTCGCCCCTCTGCCATTGACCCCAGGTAAAGCTAAATTCATTTTATTTATGACTGACTATTTCTCTAAATTTGTTGAAGCACGGGCATTCGAGAAAGTAAGAGAGAGAGAAGTTATAGACTTTATCTGGGATCATATCGTAAGTTGATATGGGATACACGCCGAAATAGTATGTGACAATGGGAAACAATTTGCTGGCAGCAAAGTGACTAAATTCTTTGAAGATCACAAAATAAGAAGGATATTATCAACACCGTATCACCCCAGTGGGAACAGAAAGGCCGAATCAACGAACAAAACTATCATTCAAAACCTAAAGAAAAGGTTGAACGACGCTAAAGGAAAGTGGAGAGAAATCCTACCCGAAGTCCTTTGGGCATATCGAACAACGTCAAAATCTAGTACGGGGGCAACCCCGTTCTCCTTAGTATATGGGTCCGAAGCCTTGATACCAGTCGAAGTCGGCGAACCCAGTGCTAGATTTTGATACACAACAGAAGAATCAAATAACGAGGCTATGAACACTAGCCTCGAATTATCGGACGAAAAACGAGAAGCTGCTCTCGTACAATTGGCTGCCCAAAAGCAACGAATCGAAAGATACTATAATCGAAGAACCAAGCTCCGCCATTTTAAGCCTGGGGACTTAGTGCTAAGGAAAGTCACCCTCAATACGCGAAATCCGAATGAAGGAAAACTAGGACCGAAGTGGGAAGGACCATATCAGATTCTCGAAAATGTCGGATTGGGATCATACAAGATCGGCATTATAAATGGCAAACAACTATCAAGCAATTGGAATGTGTCACATCTAAAACGATACTACTGCTAAGGTACGACCCTCCCATATTCATTTACATTTCAAAACTGACCCCTGCAGAAGTCCGATCAGGAGCTAAGATGGATCCTTTAATACGAAGCCTTAGATCTGAAAGCACGCGTTGCACTTTTTTCCTTTAGACCGATTTTATCCCAAATGAGTTTTTCGGTAAGGTTTTTAATGAGGCAACCAATGATTGTGCTGCACTTACAACAATATCTAAGGCCTCTTTACAATCGACCTCGAATACTGGGGGGGCATTAGCCCTCAAATATATCAAGTTCTGATGCAAGAATGTTATTTCGCAACAACGGGGTTCCAACAGGAAAAGTTGTAAGAGCCAAATGGTCAAAACGAACCATGCTCATCTAGTCGGCCCGGACCCAGACGCGAAACATAAACACATGTATAATGACTTGCAAAGAAAGTTCCCCTCTTTACCGACATCTTATATCCAAGAAATATTCCTCTATTTTGTGATTTATTACGCAAACAGAATTAAGATAAACTCGACCACTAAGCCTACGGGCTACTTTTATTTCGAGTTCGAGCAAACACTCACTCGACCATTATGCCTACGGGCTACATTACTTCTAGTTTGAATCATTCACTCGACTACTAAGCCTTATGGGCTACTTTTATTTCGAGTTCGAGCAAGCACTCACTCGACCATTACGCCTACAGGCTACATTACTTCGCGTTCGAATCATTCACTCGACTACTACGACTACGGGCTACTTTTATTTCGAGTTCGAGCAAGCACTCACTCGACCATTACGCCTACGAGCTACATTACTTCGAGTTCGAATCATTCACTCGACCACTAAGCCTACGAGCTACTTTTATTTCGAGATTGAGCAAGCACTCACTCGACCATTACACATACGGGCTACATTACTTCGAGTTCGAATCATTCACTCGACTACTAAGAGTACGAGCTACTTTTATTTCGAGTTCGAGCAAACACTCACTCGACCATTACGCCTACGGGCTACATAACTTCGAGTTCGAATCATTCACTCGACTACTAAGAGTACGAGCTACTTTTATTTCGAGTTCGAGCAAACACTCACTCGACCATTACGCCTACGGGCTACATAACTTCGAGTTCGAATCATTCACTCGACTACTAAGAGTACGAGCTACTTTTATTTCGAGTTCGAGCAAACACTCACTCGACCATTACGCCTACGGGCTACATAACTTCGAGTTCGAATCATTCACTCGACTACTAAGAGTACGAGCTACTTTTATTTCGAGTTCGAGCAAACACTCACTCGACCATTACGCCTACGGGCTACATAACTTCGAGTTCGAATCATTCACTTGACTACTAAGCCTACGAGCTACTTTTATTTTGAGTTCGAGCAAACACTCACTCGACCATTATTCCTATGGGCTACATTACTTCATGTTCGAATCATTCACTAGACTACTAAGCTTACGGGCTACTTTTATTTCGCGTTCGAGCAAACACTCACTCGACCATTACGCCTACGGGATACATTACTTCAAGTTCGAATCATTGACTCAACTAATAAGCCTAAGGGCTACATCACTTCAAGTTTGAATAAGCGCTGGCTCGGTTATAGAGGCTAAGAAGTCCAAATTTGATTAAGTTATTTAAATCCTTGTGAAAACATTCATAAGGCGTGAATATAGTCTTCACAAGACCGGAAAAAAAATAGAAGCAAGTCGGCAAAAAAGGGGATATTTCTATATACAAATTCATTTACATGATTGATTACAACGTAAAATTAAGGACTAAGCTTCCTGGTCATCCCCAGGAGCGGTCTCTTCTCTATCGGGCTCGCTCCCATTCTCGGATCCGCTCTTACTCCCATCCTCATCATCACCGTCATCATCTTCATCATCGGAAACCAAGGCTTCAACATCGGCTTCGAGTTCTTTAGTCCTTTTTTATCTCTTCAGCGAGGTCGAAACCACGAGCATGGATCTCCTCGAGGATTTCCCTCCTAAATCGGCACTTAGCAAGATCAGCGACCCAATGTGCTCGAGTATCGGTGGTCTCGGTTGCCTCTCTTGCTTGGACCTAGGCAGCTTCAGCATCGGCCCGATAGACATCCACGAGTGCATCCGCATCGGCCTTTGCCTTTTCGAAATGAGATTCGGCCTTGGCAAGTACAGAGGCCAACCGAGCCTTGAGCACCTCTATTTTTCTCGCTTGAACCAGACCTTTTTCCTTCATTCTTTGAAGTTAGGTTTCGACCGATGATAACTTGGCTCGAGTAGTTTCTTTCTCTGCAGCAAAGCGGTCCATACCTTCTTTCCACTACAAAGACTCCGTTTTTATCACATCGGCCTCCTCATGAAGCTTCCCGATCAACTCAATTTTTTGCTACAACTGTGAGACCGAGCAATTAGCCATCGTTCCAGTATCAAGCCCATATGCTTTTAAAAGTATCATTACCTGCTCAAGCAGATTGGTGATCTCAGTAAGCCTTGGCTAGCTCAGCTCGTAGGTCCTTTATTTCCTCTCCCCTTTTCCCTAAGAGATTTTAGAGAGTTCCTCTTCTAAGTAACCCGTTGAAGGTCGGCCTCGTATCGACACAACTCATTTTGGGATCGAGAACGTGTTTCTCGATGAACTGTCGCTGTCTGCAAAGAAACAAGAAACGAAGTTAGAAACGAAAACTAAACATGAAGGTAGTACCAACAAAATAATTTTAAGGATTACCTGATTCAAAGCCTACTGCACCCCCGTGAAAATGATCCGATTCATCACTAGTACCGGCAATGTCCTCGATACCGGTAAATAGGCCACGAAAAGGATCCTCTCCATCATGAGGTCTGTCTAGATCGAGGGACCCCAAAGCCTGGGCTTCCCGAATCACCCCTGCGGAAAATACGGGGAAGGTGCTGCCCCAAATGAATCACTTGGAGCATTCTATTCGGTTCGAAGGGATTCAAGAGGGGCCCCTTCAGACATATCCCCCTTCCGTTAGCTCCGATGGGATACGTCTTCAATCTCCGACAACTCAGGGACTCCGTCTGAATATTTCTTCGGTATACCCTCATCTCGAGGCAGAACCTCATGAAGCATCATCGATCCAGCTTCCAATGGGGCATCGGTTGTTCTCTTCGTTCGGGCCGCCAACGCGGATCCATCATTTTTTTTCTTCTTCATTTTCATCCTTTAGACGCAGAACTGATTCTACGGTCAAAGGAATGACATTCTTGTTCGGCTTACGAGTCGTCCTCTTCTTCACGTTTCGATCTTCGAGAACAGAGGCTCTTTTCCTTTTATTTTTGTAATGATCCGACCGGTCGTTTTGTGTACTACAACCCTGTTTTCCCATTTACTGCTCAAATTGGGCTTGACATTTGTTGTGTGACTTGCCAGGGCAATTGGTTCGGGTCCGGTAAGCTTTTGGAATGAATTGGAACACTTAATTCCAAGGTTTAAAGCTTAAGTTAAAATAGTGACCGGATGTAGACTTATATGTAAACAACCTCGGAATTTAATTCTGATGATTCCAATAGCTCCGTATGGCAATTTTGGACTTGGGAGCATGTCCGGAAAATTATTTGGAGGTCCGTAGTGGAATTAGACTTGAAATGCCGAAAGTTGAATTTTTGGGAAGTTTGACCGGGGGGTTGACTTTTTTATATCGGGGTCGGAATCCGATTCTGAAAATTTGAATACCCCCATTATGTCATTTATGACTTGTGTGCAAAATTTGAGGTCAATCGGACGTGAATTGATAGGTTCCGGAGTCGTTTGTAGAAACTAGAAATTTGAAAGTTCATTAGGCTTGAATTGGGGTATAATTCATGGTTTTAGCATTGTTTGAGGTAATTTAAGGGTCCGACTAAGTCCGTATGATGCTTTGGAACTTGTCGGTATATTTAGATGAGGTCCCGAGGGGCTCGGGTGAGTTCCGAGGGGTTAACAAATCATTTTTGGCCTTGGTGAGATTGCTGATATTTGTTGCTGCATTTTTCTGATTTTCTCTTTTGCGTTCGCGAAGAGTGTTTTCTGAGTGTGAGGTTTTGTTCTTCGCATTCGCGAAGGGGAGGACACGAACGCGAAGGAATGGTCTGTGTGTGCATCGCGAACGCGTGAGAGGTGTCGCGTTCGCGAAGAGGAGTGAGGCGATTGGGGACCCCGGGTTCTTGTTCTACGCGTTCGTAAGGTGGCGGTCGCATTCGCGAAGGGGAGGACACGAACGCGAAGGAATGGTCTGTGTGTGCATCGCGAACGCGTGAGAGGTGTCGCGTTCGCGAAGAGGAGTGAGGCGATTGGGGACCCCGGGTTCTTGTTCTACGCGTTCGTAAGGTGGCGGTCGCATTCGCGAAGGCGTGGTCGCGTTCGTGAAGGTTAAGATTTGCAAAGCTTTGCGTTCGCGAAGCCACGGTCATGTTCGCGAAGCCACGGTCACGTTCGCAAAGAGTTAAATTTGTGGGCAGTCGAGTTGTGCTTCGCGAACGCGAGGAAGAGAGGCCTGGACAGAAAGTTTAAGTTCAGAATTTAACAATTTGGAGCTCGGATTGAGGCAATATTTGGGTGATTTTCAGAAAAAACAACGGGGTAAGTGTTCTTAACTCAATATTGATTAAATTACCCGAATCCATGGTTGTTTTTATCATTTAATTAATGAACTAACTTGGAAAAGTTTGAAAACCCTCTTAGTTTAAATTGAGGATTTGAATGCCGAGTTGTGGTCGGATTTGAGTAATTTTGGTATGGTTGGACTCGTGGTTGAATGGGGGTTCGAATTTTGTGGTTTTTATTTACTGGATTCCGAAATGTGGATCCCACGGGTGATTTTTGGGGCGTAATTTCGAATTTTTGGAAAATATTAGTATTTTGATATGGAATTAATTCCATAATTTTGTGGGCTGAATCAAATTATTTTGACTAGATTCGAGCCATTTGAAAGTTGATACGCATAACATGAAATTTGTGGAGCATTGCTTAGCTTACTCGACATTGGATTTGGCTTGTTCGAGGTAAGTAACTCTTCTAATCTTGGAGTTGAGGGTATGAACCCTGAATATATGTATTTCGTGAATTGTTCGGAGGTGACGCACATGCTAGGTGACGGGCGTGTAGGCGTGCACTATAGAAATTGTGACATAATTATTTCTGTGGAATTTTGTAGTTAAATGATCTTGGCATTTTCCATGCGATTTTATGAGTTAAAGAAATTGAGCTGAAAAGAATATTAAAAATCATGTTGAGGCTATGTGCTAGTATTATTGGGATCCACTGAGGTCATATTATTGTGAAATATTTGTTTTAAAATGAAAATTTATACTCTGTCATATTCATTTCATTGCATATCATATCTCAGTCTTTGTTGTTATTTATTGATACATCATATCATCATTTTGGGATACTCTCATGACATTGTGAGACCATAAGAGAGAGACCGGAGAGATTGATGACTGAGGGAGGCCGAGGACCTGATTGTGAGGATATTTTTGGGATCGGGCTGCACGCCGCAGTAGGCCATGTTGGTTTTATATATATTATATTATTATTGCACGTGAGTTGGCTGTGCAGCACGTGAGTTGGCCGTGCAGATCCTTATATTACTATTGCATGTGAGTTGGTCGTGCAGCACGTGAGTTGGCCGTGCGGATCCTTATATTATTATTGCACGTGAGTTGGCCGTGCAACACGTGAGATGGCCGTGCAGAACCAGATATTTATGTTATGGCACGTGAGTTGTCCGTGCAGCACGTGAATTGTCCGTGCTTATAGTGCTTGGGCTGTAGGAGCCCCTCATGAGTCTGTACACCTACAGTGAGCGCAGTCGACTATAAACAGAGATCGGGTTGCACGCCGCAACAAGTATTGCATAGCGTTGGGTGATTGAGTGTGCTGAGCACAGTGAGAGAGAATACGAGACTATGAGATTGAGTACTCTGAGACTGTGATTACATGAGTGCAATCTCTGAGATACATTGCATTGGCATGCACACATGACATATATGCATAGAGATGTGTTTTCCTCATGATGTACGGTATCACATTATTCATGATTTTTCACATATGTTGACAGATGGGCATAGTGATGCATTTGTTTTACATTGGTTATCTGGGAAAGAAAATGAGATATTTTATTTACTATTAAAATGATTTTTGGAAGAATTACTGTTCTCAAATTATTCATATTTTTGGCAACTTCGGCAAACGATTTGGGTTTTCACTGATGTATTTGAAAGGAAGAACTATTATTTTTGAAATCATGTTTTGCCTCAGCATTTTTATCTCTGTGTTTCTTCTGGTACTATTTGCTTTATGTTGTTATGGACTGTTGTGGACTAGTGATTTTGGACCCGACCTTGGTAGAAGCTCGTCACTAATTTTAACCTACGGCTAGGTTTGTTTCTTATTAAGTACATGTGGTCGGTTGTACTTATACTACACTTCTGCACATTGCGTGCAGATATTGGTTGTCGTTATTGCTGTGCTCGATGGTTACAGGATTTGAAGATGTACCTGCATTCCTGTTGTAGCTGCCTCTTGTTCAGGGTAGCCTTAGATTTATAGAAGCTATGTTTATGTATTATTCAAATAGACTATGTATTTATTTCATTTCCGCTTTGTACACTCTATTCTTAGAAGCTCATGATTTGTACTACCAGTTCTTGGGGAAATATATTGGTTTTAAATATTTTCTTTTAATTAATTTCATTGGAATTGGATAGATGGAAATTGGCCTTCCTAACAGGTTGGGTTAGGTGCCATCACGACTAGTGGAATTTTGGGTCGTGACAAGGTGGGATCAGAGCACTAGGTTCATAGGTTCTACAAGTCATGAGCAAGTGTCTAGTAGAGTCTTGCGGATCGGTATGATGACGTCCATACTTATCTTCGAGCGGCTACAGGGCATTTAGGATATATACTTCCCATCTTTCTTTCCTTATCGTGCGGGATTGATTTAGTTTGGGACATAAGCGCTCGGTATCAGTTGTGCATCGCCGGCTTGTGATTTCAGCGATGATGTGCGAGATGTGAATTCTATGTTTTGGTGATGGGCCAGTCTGGAGGACTTGAGGCTATGGTTAGACCGCTGTTTAAGCTCGGCAGCTTCAGTTATAACTTGTACAATTGGACTCATATGTCCGATAATGACCCTACAGTGGAATTTGTGGCTCGATGAGCGGTAGAATGGCGGTATGATGGGTATGATGTGACCGCGGGATGTGTTAAGATGATTTGAATGTGACGAGAAGTGTTTTCTTGAAATATAAAGAAATGGCCATTGGGTGCTTGATTTTCGTTTTAATGTGACGTACAATCTCGAGCATGAATATTTTGAAGGATCTTTCATATTGTTAAGTTTTGGGGTAAATTAACTTCTCATGTCTGGGTAATAAGTTGGACTGATATTGACTAAGTGATTGCATAGTAATTGTGACTGTGAAAAGATATAATAAGATGCCAATTTGAGGCTAGGGAGGTGGGTTATCTCATGGAGAGTAATCTACGTAGGCGTGTTCCTTATATGTGAGTGGAGAGTTACTTTTCCGCAAGTAGGGCATATGTGTGGAGATTTGAATTTGAATCTGGCTGAGAAAGTTGACTTGAGTGTCAAGAGAATGATTGCGAGCTTAGCAGATGATTTGGGGTATTTTTATGGTTGGCGTTGTATGAGCTTGAGAAGAATTTTTCTTTGAACTGACGGAAGTATTAGAGCAGTAGTAGAGTATGGATATTGTAAGTTATTGAGTGTCTAAATTTATGGCTTTGAGCCAAGTGGGGGAGCCTGCTGCAGACGGCTTAATTTCATGGTTATATATTAAATTTTAGTTTTGGTCTGAGGCATACTTGTGGATTAGTTATGACTTGTAGAGATGGAGTTCGAGAATGACTTGAGTAAACGAATTCTTGGATACTGGTTATATTGTACTTTATGAGTATATGAAAATTGTGGGATGAGTGGGTTGTTATGGGTGAATGATGTAGTGCGCACAAAATATGAATTTGATAGGTGGTGTTAAAGTAGAGTTACTTCTTTGAGTGTTGTTGTGCTAATGGGGCACGTGTCTTTTGGCCTATTTGGGTGGTGCAATTAAATTTGAGCAAAGTGGGTGACTCCCGAGAAAATTCTAGTGGGTATGAGAATTATATGTAGCAATTGAGAAAGTTTCCGAACTTGCGTATGGTTAAAATCTGAGATTTTCGTTTGATGGTGCCTGGACTTGCAGGAATTCTGTATGACTATGGATTCTACACTTTTATATAAGGAAGGTAAGAAGAACAATTTCAAATTCACATAAGGTATTCTTAGAGTAAGGGTTACAATTGTAGTAGTTTTGAAGGTGCTTAAGAAGAGTACAATTGCTTATGGGCCGTAGGGCGTTGTGGTTCTATGCCAAGGTTTGTAGGGTAAGTTGTAGTTAAAGATCATGGTATTTTAGCAAGAAGAAGTATCAATCTGAAGACAAATTTGGAAGGGACTCGGAGAAAATAGGACAACTGGGTAGTAAGTTGGATCAGTATGGTAATGGATATGATCGGTTCTTTGGGTGCTTATGATGTGGGGGTTTTCTACAGGTGCTTTGTGGCAATACATCTGGACTTGGCGACCTGTGTGGCTTGGTCGAGTTAGAGGAATTTAGTTTTAAGAGCTTGATTATGTGCAAATGGATTCCAAAGCATTCTTGATGGTTTTTACCGGTGTGGAGAACGTGTTGTGTATTGTGATTTCCTCCTGGAAAGAAGCAAGAGAAAGGTTTCTAACTAAAATGGTATATAAATTATTGGTGTTGTATGAGAAAAGAGCGGAATTCAGAAGGCGCATTGCATTTTGACTTACATATGTATAAATTAGTATTGCGGTACTCACATGGTTGATAGAGTGTGATATTCAAATTTTGTCAAGTGGCACAGAAGAACTTTTAAAGTATTTCTCGTAGGATGATCGTGTATGAGAGAGGTGTTATGCATTCGGGCGGTAGAGATGGAATCAAATATGGTGATTTACGTATTCTATGAACTTGGAATTTGGGAGTTTCAGGAGCAGATTGTACATGGTTGCGGACTGTGATGTCGTGGCCGAAGCTAGTCAGATGATAGGATGTATTATGAATTAGTCGCGGTGAATTTTAGGAGGGTTATTTATCTACTATGGGTGACCAGATTTGATTTGGGGGTCCATTGATAGGCCCAATTAAGATGTGTATTCTACACCGAGCCGGAATGGTTGGTTTCATACTGCTATTATTGAGGGAAGTGTCATTCGGTTGATGTTGAACTTATTCGTGTTCTCAAATGATCTGTGAGTTACTCCTTTATTCTTCGAGGAGTTGTGATTAATTGGTTATGTGCACAGATGGTGCGGTTCTATTTGAGCTTTGTAGCGGAATTTGAGTGTGATGAGTATTTGGGTATTACATGATCGATAGTGTAATGGTTATGTCCTTTCAAGTTTTGTGTGGTATTTTTGTCAATTGCCTCTCCGTCGTTATTAATTTGGAGCAGGGTGGCTCGGAGTATAAAACATGAACCTCGTGTTAAAATCGGGTGATGGTTCTACAATGTATGATGAATTTTCAGCGTTTCGTTGTGGAGGTACTTGTTAATCTGGCGAGGCAGTTCTCTCATTTGAGTCATTTTCCATGACTGGGTACATTTGAATTGTTGCGTATTAGTGCGCCGATGACACGAGTTGTGACTCTAAGTTATATTGGTGAGGTATATCTATGGAACAATTGTGTTTAGTAATATAAGGTCATTGGACCTAGAATGGGTACTATCAGGTTTGATTTCGGTATATTCGGGAGTATAATATTGAAAGTCAGCTCAGAAGGGGATTATGGTTCTGGTTGGGGCGAGAGGGCTCCGTGACTTGTTGATCTGGTAAGTGGTCATGAAATTTCGCGTGTTTCTTTGATTATCAACAGTGTACGAAGGTTTTGGGATGAGGTTTGGTTCGATATGGGGTTTAATACTAGTACTTGGGTGGTTTTGGAGTAGTCACTACGATCAGGAATGGTGCTACGAGCATGCGAGTTGTGTAATATATTGGTTGATTATATCTGTGGTTATAGTTATAGCTCGATGCAGCTTGTTCGGACTTATACAGTGTGTAGATGTGAGATTCAGATCTTGAAAAGAATTTTAGATGTTAGAAATTTTGCTCCATGGGTTTTGGGCTAAGGTTAAATTAACGATTTTCAGTTATATTGTGTGGTCAGGCCTATATAGAATAGGGTGACGTAAGATCACCCCGAACACGTGTATGGTAAGATGAAACCGTGATTTAATGGCTTGAAAACAACTATTGGCACGTTCGAGGACGAACGTATGTTTCAGTGGGGGAGAATGTAACGACCCGACCGGTCGTTTTGAGTGCTACAACCTCGTTTCCCCATTTACTGCTCAAATTGGCCTTTACAGTTGTTGTGTGACTTATCGGGGTAATTGGTTCGGGTCCGGTGAGGTTTTGGAATGAATTGGAACACTTAGTTCCAAGGTTTAAAGCTTAAGTTAAAATAGTGACTAGATGTCGACTTACGTGTAAACAACCTCGGAATTTAATTCTGATGATTCCAATAGCTCAGTATAGTAATTTTGGACTTAGGAGCGTGTCCGGAAAATTATTTGGAGGTCCGTAGTGGAATTAGGCTTGAAATGCCGAAAGTTGATTTTTCGGAAGTTTGACCGGGGGTTGAATTTTTGATATCAGGGTCGGAATTCGATTCTGAAAATTTGAATACCTCTGTTATGTCATTTATAACTTGTGTGCAAAATTGGAGATCAATCGACCGTGAATTGATAGGTTCCGGAGTCGTTTGTAGAAACTAGAAATTCTAAAGTTCATTAGGCTTGAATTGGGGTGCAATTCATGGTTTTAGCGTTGTTTGAGGTGATTTGAGGGTTCGACTAAGTCCGTATGATATTTTAGAACTTGTCGGTATATTTAATTGAGGTTCTGAGGGGCTCGGGTGAGTTCCAAGGGGTTAACGGATCATTTTTGGCCTTGGTGAGATTGCTGAGATTTGTTGCTGCATTTTTCTGATTTTCTCTTTTGCATTCGCGAATGGGCCCTCGCATTCGCGAAGAGTGTTTTCTGAGTGTGCGATTTTGTTCTTCGCGTTCATGAAGGGGAGGACACAAATGCGAAGGTATGGTCTGTGTGTGCATCGCGAACGCATGAGAGGTGTCGCGTTCACGAAAAGGAGTGAGGCGATTGGGGACCTCGTGTTCTTGTTCTACGCGTTTGCAAGGTGGCGGTTGCGTTCGCGAAGGTCTGAGCTGGTAAAGCTTCGCATTCGCAAAGGGTAAGATTTGAAAAGCTTCGCGTTCGTGAAGCCACGGTCACGTTCGAGAAGAGTTAAATTTGTAGGCAGTCGAGTTGTGCTTCGCGAACGCGAGGGACCTGTCGCATTCGCGAAGAAGAGAGGCTTGGACAGAAAGTTTAAGTTCAGAAAATGGGACGTCGTCCCATTTTCCATTCTTAACGATTTGGAGCTCGGATTGAGGCGATACTTGGGCGATTTTTAGAGAAAATAATGGGGTAAGTATTCTTAACTCAATATTGGTTAAATTACCCAAATCCGTGGTTGTTTTTATCATTTAATTGATGAATTAAGTTGGAAAAGTTTGAAAACCCTCTTAGTTTAAATTAATGATTTGAAGGCCGAGTTGTGGTCGGATTTGAGTAATTTTGGTATGGTTGGAATCGTGGTTGAATGGGGGTTCGGATTTTGTAATTTTTATCCGATTCTGAGACGTGGGCCCCACGAGTGATTTTTGGGGCGCAATTTCGGAGTTTTGGAAAATATTAGTATTTTGATATGGAATTAATTCCTATAATTTTTGTGGGCTGAATCAAATTATTTTGACTAGATTCAAGCCATTTGGAAGTTGATACGCGCAGAATGGAATTTGTGGAGCATTGCTTAGCTTGCTTGACATTGGATTTGGCTTGTTCGAGGTAAGTAACTCTTCTAATCTTGGAGTTGAGGGTATGAACCCTGAATATATGTAGTTCGTGAATTGTTGGGAGGTGACGCACATGCTAGGTGACGGGCGTGCACTATAGAAATTATGACATAATTGGTTATGTGGAATTTTGCAGTTAAATGATCTTGGCATTTTCCATGCGATTTTATGAGTTAAAGAAATTGAGTTGTAAAGCATATTAAAAATCATGTTGAGGCTATGTCCCGGTATTATTGGGACCCACAGAGGTCATATTGTTGTAAAATATTTATTTTAAAATGAAAATTTATACTCAGTCATATTCATTTCATATCATATCTCAGTCTCTGTTGTTATTTATTGATACATCATATCATCATTTTGGGCTATTCTCATGACATTGTGAGACCATGAGAGAGAGACTGGAGAGATTGGTGACTGAGGGAGGCCGAGGGCCTAATTGTGATGATATTTTTGGGATCGGACTGTACGCCGCAGCAGGCCATGTTGGCTTTATATATATTATATTATTATTGCACGAGAGTTGGCCGTGCGGATCCTTATATTACTATTGCACGTGAGTTGGCCGTGCAACACGTGAGTTGGCCGTGCGGATCCTTATATTATTATTGCACGTGAGTTGGCCGTGCAACACGTGAGTTGGCCGTGCGGATCCTTATATTATTATTGCACGTGAGTTGGCCGTGCAACACGTGAGTTGGCCGTGCGGATCCTTATATTATTATTGCACGTGAGTTGGCCGTGCAACACGTGAGATGGCCGTGCAGATCCAGATATTTATGTTATGGCACGTGAGTTGTCCGCGCAGCACGTGAATTGTCCGTGCTTATAGTGCTTGGGCTGTAGGAGCCCCTCATGAGTCTGTACACCCACAGTGAGCACAGTCGACTATAAACAGAGATCGGGCTGCACGCCGCAACAGGTATTGCATAGCGTTGGGTGATTGAGTGTGCTGAGCACAGTGAGAGAGAATGCGAGACTATGAGATTGAGTACTCTGAGACTGTGATTACATGAGTGCAATCTCTGAGATACATTGCATTGGCATGCACACATGACATATATGCATAGAGATGTGTTTTCCTCATGATGTACGGTATCACATTATTCATGATTTTTCACATATGTTGACAGATGGGCATAGTGATGCATTTGTTTTACATTGGTTATCTGGGAAAGAAAATGAGATATTTTATTTACTATTGAAATGATTTTTGGAAGAATTACTGTTCTCAAATTATTCATATTTTTGGCAACTTCGGCAAACGATTTGGGTTTTTACTGATGTATTTGAAAGGACGAACTATTATTTTTGAAATCATGTTTCGGCTCAGCACTTTTATCTCTGTGTTTCTTCTGGTACTATTTGCTTTATGTTATTATGGACTATTGTGGACTAGTGGTTTTGGACCCGACCTTGGTAGAAGTTCGTCACTGCTTTCAACCTACGGCTAGGTTTGTTACTTACTTAGTACATGGGGTCGGTTGTACTGATACTACACTTCTGCACATTGCGTGCAGATATTGGCTGTCGTTGTTGCTGTGCTCGATGGTTGCGGGATCTGAAGATGTACCTGCGTTCCTGTTGTAGCTGCCTCTTGTTCAGGGTAGCCTTAGATTTATAAAAGCTCTGTTTATGTATTATTCAAACAGACTATGTATTTATTTCATTTCCGCTTTGTATACTCTATTCTTAGAAGCTCATGATTTGTACTACCGGTTCTTGGGGAGATGTATTGGTTGTAGATATTTTATTTTAATTAATTTCATTGGAATTAGATAGATGGAAATTGGGTTACCTAACAGGTTGGGTTAGGTGCCATCACGACTAGTGGAATTTTGGGTCGTCACAATTTTCCTTCACCGGCTTTGGGACAAAGGCCAAATTTTCTTCCTCGATGGACAAGGGCCTCAAAACTGCATCTTCGCCCAAACCTGCATATAAAAAATTTATTAAAATATTTGGAAGGCATCTCGTTCGAATTATCAAAGAGTACGAGAAAGGGACTTACCGTGATTTTTGGCCTCCCACCGACCCTTTGACAAATTACGCCATGAGTGCTCGGCATATGTGAAGGTCCAAACAAGAGCTCGTACACAGTTCTTGTGATCGGGAACTGCTCCGGGAATCTAGGGAACCGCTGCATCACAAAAAGAAGAGTATCGATGAGAAAAGAAATGAAAGAGCAAAATAGAAGGAAGTAACAGCAAGATCACACTTACGTTTCATATTCCACTCCTCGGAAAAGGGCATCTTTTCGGTCGGAATCAGGTCCGAAGTCCTCACTCGAACATACCTGCCCATCCAGCCCCGATCCCTATCCTCGTCAATGCTCAAGAATAGGGCCTTGGTAGCCCGACACTGAAGTTTTATTAACCCT
Source organism: Nicotiana otophora (assembly GCA_000715115.1). NCBI lineage: Eukaryota > Viridiplantae > Streptophyta > Magnoliopsida > Solanales > Solanaceae > Nicotiana > Nicotiana otophora. Next base: position 137,668 of record AWOL01S0001301.1, read on the forward strand.
CCTGGAAAAAGTCAAGGACGGTACAATCGGATAAGATGGTCGAGGGTGAACGGCATCCCCTCGATTTTGTTCACAAAGTATCGGATCAAGATAACAATTCGCAAAAAAGAATGATGGACCTGGCCTAGGGTTATTTGGTATTGACGACAGAAATCAATAATAATAGAATCGAGGGGACCTAACATAAAAGGGTAAGTATACACATTCAAAAACCCTTTCACATAAGTGGTGATATATTCGTCAGAAGTAGGAATTATTTTTTTTTTATCCCAATTGCAATCTTTCTTTAACTGTTTGAGGTGCTTCTCGGTTATCGAACACATGTACCTCGATACTGGCTCACATCGTCCAGAGACCGATGATCCTTTATCGACCTTAAAATCAGAAGTAAGAGCACACGCACCGGGAACGCACTCCTCATGCCGTGGTTCTGCTGGTGTCTTTTTGGCGACACACTGTGAAGATGAAGCCTTCTCTTTCTGAGGAGTGGTTTGTGACGTTTTTGCCATTTTCGAATTCAAAGGTGAGGAGTAGAAGAAAGTAACAAAGATTTGGTAAAATTGAAGGGGGGCTTTTTGCAAAGAGAAATCACAGATTTGCGGGTAAGCCAGAGAATACGAAAAGGGACTTGAGAAATTTGGAAGATTGAAGAGGTAAAAGTGGTAAATGATAAAAGAAAGGGTTATTTATAGGTTTAAGCAATGGCGGTTCAGTATCAGCGGTGGCTGACCACCCTCTGACATGAATTAAATGCCTTGAAAGACTAAATCAATAGGACAGATATCACGTGCGTCATGATCGAGTCCAATGAAGACGCCAGCTTATAATCCGATCGAGCCGTTGAAATATCATATCGTTTCTCACCACACTCTTCCTAAGAAACGAGGGGACTATCTGTATACGATCGAAATAGATTTCAGCCTTCGTAAGTCTGATGGAGTTCGAAAGATAATCGATCGAAGTGAGACCTCGAGATGGGTTCCGAAGATGGTACAAACAAGCTTCGAATCCGTGGGGCTGATCAATGTCGAGTTCGATATCATTGTCAAGCTCGGATCCAAATCGAACTATGATGCAAAGTAAAGCTATCAAGATTATGATCCAGAGACTGACCAACATTGACCCCGAATCAATTCGAGAGCTCGAGTTAGAATCGATCTTGTCACGCCCCGACCTAGAAGCGAGACTGGCGCCTGGTGCCTCAACTAACCTAGTGTACC